>JARFNZ010024890.1:0-14415 GCA_031763405.1 Balanus nubilus
CTGCCCCCCCCCCCCCCCCCCACCCCCCCCCCCCCCCCCCCCTCCTCAACCCCCACAGCAGCCTCCACCTCCACGCGACTCTTCCGCCGCGCTGTGTACTCCTCAGTCCTTCCTCCTGTTCTTTTCCATGCTGTCACGCTATGAAGTAGTCATACCGCCATAACGCACAAACCGAGTCAGTCAGTCAGTGTGGTGCTGGTCTCAGTGGTCGGTGGGTTGTGATCATTGATGAATGTCGCCCAATGCCACCCAGCTTGAAGGTGCCCGCAGAAGGCTGAAGCTGAGGCCAGTGACCTGCCACCATGCGCTGGAATTGGATCGTTCATAAATCATAGCACACAACACAATGAAGCGTGCAACGACTAATAAGTAAGGAGCAGACTTAATGCTGTGCAGTGTAACACTCGCTTCTCTGTCGACCGAAATGCCTCCGAGCCGTACGATACGGACCTCTGTGGTCTGGCCTTGACCTGACACGTGACCAACGATAGCCTCTGCAGGCTGTGTCGCGGTGGAACTGTCGTCAGTTGACTGTGAGGTCATGTGAGCTCAGCAGTCGGCTGATAGTGATGCCCCATTCCATCTCCCAAAACCGACGGGAGACGGGAACAGTCAGCGGTTCGAAACTCGGTCAATGCGGTCGTTTGCTCAGCTAATGCGGCCGGCGGTGGCGGGGCGGGGGCGGGGGCGGGGCCGGCGGACCGCGGTGACCCCGGCTGGGAGACGCCGATGCCGCCGATCCCAGCCTTCGACATCATGCTGAGAGAAACAATTCGTTAGAGATGCTGTCAGATGGCGGCTAAACAGCGTTAGTGATGGGTTACCTCTTGAGAGTTCGCATCCAAATATGGCCTCATACTTGCGTGCGCTTCTCAAAAATCGTTCCCTCGTGACCGAGCAAGTTATGCGCTTCCGCGGCTTCGTCGAGGAAAAATGTTAAAAATTACGCTCCGCGGGCGCTTTCATTGACCGCCTCTCGCCAGCGAGTGGCCGGATTTTCTTTGGTTCGAGGGCATTCTGGTTGCTGCAGAATTCTGATCAGCTTGTGGCAGCGCCTCATCCACGTCCGATCGAGGGGAACGACCCGCCGACCGCCCGGAGAGGCCGCGAATCGATGGAGGTCGAGAGGCCATTCAGTGGAGGCGATGAACCTGTTTCAATGTCGAGCGGCATGGTTCAATGTCACGGTGAAGAGCGGGAACCTCAATACAAAGAGTCTCGCTCGCTAATGTCACTGCATAGTGCATGCTCCTATCGCATATTATTCCTGACATCGCTAGGTTCTTCAAAATGTGCAGCATCCTGTCATTCGCATTCATAGCGGTTCACGTTTCACAGCCTGCACGTTTCATGGGTACCGGCCAATGCATCATATCGCGACTCACGCCTTTGCGCTCTAATTTGACGCGACTTGGCTGCCACGGCTGCCACCATGCCAAGCTGCACCGATAGAATCTGGCACACAAGCCTTTTGATAATCAGAGTGTGAATGGTGACCGACATTCCCCAGAACGTGACCTGAGCATGTGACCTGTGGCCTGTTACTCGTAACTGCGATATGTGACTGTGACTTATTTAAACGGTGACTGTGACCTGTACCCGTGACCGTGACTGTGGCCGTGACAGAGGTAAGACTCGTGCGAAGTTCACACATGAGGTGGCGGACGGCTAAAAGCATCTATCATCGGTCGTTTCGCCCGACAACAGCCCGAAGGATCAGAGTTGATGATGGTTTGACAAAATTGTACTTTATTTTGATTTGAATATATCAAATTTAACTTTGATTCGTCTGACTGAAGTCCGGCGAAAGGACGATGGCGGATGTGTTTTGGCTTTCGTCACTTTCAGTGTGAACTCCGCTTTAGAGTGAGTGTGGCTCCAGTCCCGTCACAGCTGAGGACTTCCTATTTCCTCTAGTTTTCATCAGTCCCGGTCCAGGAGAGGCCGGGACTGCTAAGTGGAGCCGTAGGTACTGTACCCAGCACAGCAGTTCGCTGTCATCAACCGACCGCTTGCGCTGAGACACTGCCGGGCGCAGACATCTGTCTTCAGGGCTGACTTGGGAGACAGAGACATCACGCTTGGCCCGTAAGTGATGTGGGTGTTTAACGAGGCACACGCTGCTGGTTTTGCTCTGGTCCTTGTCATGGCGTGCCATTTGTTTTCCTGTGTCCACAACAAGGATTGTGAACCAATTTCCCATGTTGTTAATTGTACTGCACTGGTGGTACCTATACAGGATTACAACACCTTTTGCGATTGTTCTAAAAGTAAATATTGTATTTTTATGTTTGTAAATGCTGCATTTGCAAATCATTTTAGCAAATCTTATTTGAAATTATGAAATGTTAGCCAATTACCACATTCGAAATATTTAACTCCTAGGTAAAGGTTACAAACAAGACCTGTGCATGTATGGAACATCACTGTCGAGAGAAGGTGGCGCAAATCTATGGCATCGGATCCGATGAACAGGACCAATAAAAGACAAGACGAACCTATATAGGTTGATACAAAAATATCCGACATTTGTCCCTAAAAACCTGTATATTGAGTTCAAACTACCTGTATATTGAGTTATCCTTCAAAGTGTATCCCTTGGGACTCCGCACACCAAATCTAGCGGTCAAATTCCACTACACTTCGAGCGATGTTAGAAGTCTACTAACGACCACCACCAGCAGGGCCTCCGTCGCATTTCTCCGTATCTCCTTGGTGTCCGCAAAATCGGCGTTTTTCAACGATATGTACATTGTATGCATGTGCAATGTACATATTTGTTGTTACATCAGCTTGAAATCGAAAGCGATCGTCCCTACTCAATCGTTATGCGCATAGTGAATGGATGCGCATATTTTGTCCATCATCGCAATCGACACGTCGATCTTACGCAAATCTTACAGGACATCAACAGCCTCGAGTCTTTCATCATCCTCATGCTTGCACTGAGAGGAAACTCGAGCACGTGCTACGTGTCGGATGCAGCCGTATAAGGCACAGTCAGTTCATCTCAGAACATCAGCCTGAGCATGACGGAGTGTCCCACCCATATGCATGTATTATGCAAATGACTTTTAGAACAAGACAGGTTTCACAATTCTAACATAGTGAACTGATTCTCTGAATCAATCCTCAAAACCAGAGCAGTGAGCGTATCTATTCTGAAGCTCATACAAGTCAGCAACCTGCTGAGGAGGATGACTGTGAGCCTGGAGGAATCGAATATTTTGTGTTTCTTTCGCCAAACCATCTACCAAGAGCGCACATGCTGGATGATTTCAGTGGAAGCGTTTGTAAAAGTGTTTAAGTTTTAGCTAGTAGTGTGGTACAATGCAACGCAATATTTCCAGGAATTATGCTGCGCCGTACTTTGCTTTTGCGCAGAGCGCAGTGTCTTTCTACGAACCAACGACAGCCAGGTAAGGTTGTCATTCTATTCTCATTCATGTATGACATTCGAATTCTCGTCAGTCATCGTAAATATTTTTACCGTACGGTTTTCTTCAAATTACACCCAATCATCAGTCATCACTAATCAACAACCGTGCAAAAAATGTACATCCAAAGTCAACACAAGATACATATCTCTTTAAGAAATTTAGTCCGAACCTTTTGAAAGGACGGAATTGCGAGGACGGAACCCGCGCTAAGCATGGCTCCTATCACGGGTCCTAACCACAGGTCATAACCCCTATCGTACGATCGGAAAATTTCTGGTAACCGGAATAACGTTTTACGTGCCTAACAAAGCCGGACACGACCCGCCCCGCTCACTGACATAATCCGGCTTTGAGTGCGTCGGCTGCCAACGACCGCAGGCTATCCCAGTCAGGAGCAAATAGCGAACGCCCAAGCGACTCGAACCCGGGCTTTCACTTCCTGTTGGCCAAAGCCCAGCGCTCTCCCTGCTGAGCTACTGGGCGTGCATGTCTCTCACGTGAATTGCCTTTCAGCAGTTTCAGATCCTGCATTAACGTTTTGATTTGCTATTGCTAAAGAAACGGTTTACATCAACCTTCCTCACATTATACCTACCCTGTTCAACATGAACAAGCTATCATAAGAAGAACGAGGAGAGCTGTTCACCATTGACACAGGAACGTCACGAAAAGTGAAGGTGCGAGTGAAACTATAACCTGATTTTGAGACACACCCAAACCTCATATGCAAAATGTATTTGCAGATTTGGGCTCCTCCGGCGAACCGTTTGCAACGTAAAATTTCTCATACAAATCAAATGAAAAATCGAAGTGTAATTATTTGTCAAAAAGTGAAACGACCAAGGACACCGGCGCCCTAGTTCCTATACGTATGTTGTCCATCCATAAAGGAATTATTTTTCTTATGATGAATCATTTAATCAGACTAATTTCCTCGCGCGGATAATTCAATCACTGACTCATGACAATTTTGTGTATGCGACGAATCGGTTCGTGAACGATTCATGGAAAATAAGAATGAATAATGATTCATTCAAAACATAATGATTCATTTAGGATCATTCACAAGTATGTTTACGTACGTGTTTCTTTTTCTCTATACCCCTTTAGGTAAGTACCTACCATCACCGCACGGTATTCGACGCATCTAACCAGTACTGCCAGCAATGCCAAGACAGCCACCGAAAACGACGAGCAAGTCGCAAGATCTTAATCACTTGGGTATAATAAATTATGCAGCCATCTGGTCTGGCTGCATACCAGGACCGTGTTCTTGAAGAATGGCGCACGAACAATGTAAACAAGCAGACAATGTGACGAACTACTAAACGGATTACTTCAAAAAATATCACACCGACCGGGCCTATGTGAGGTGAACGACGAGCTTCCGTAGCCGGATGTCGTAATACGGCGACTTTTTTTGACATCGGTCTGCCTTTCCGGTGCTTTAAATATATTACCGAGGCCGGGGTCAGAGGTGAAGATACTCGATCGTGTTCAGCCGCACTCCACTGACACGCGTGAAAATAGAGCAAATGATCCATCTCACTTGAAGGCGGGGCAGACTGTTGGGGAACCGGCATGTCGGTGGGCGCGTGCAGGGATGCGGTGTAGCGCCACCACATTTTGGCGATCGGACGATCACTTGAAATTAGCTGCAGGTGCTCCTTTCGTGCGCTTCCTTACAGTTGTGGTAATCTAGCCACTCAGCGCTGCGGTCGGACTGGTCCTTAGTTTTAGTCACGTGGTTTGGAGGCGTGTTTGAGTGGTAACATGGCTTCAAAGGAATTCAGATATTGATGATTGATCACGTGGAGGTGGACTTTGTAAAAATTTCCTAACAACGACTTTGGTGCCTATATAAGCTCATCTATAATATTTTTTCCCAAGATTTAATTTCAACAGGATGTGCAGCAATTTGTTTGCTTGTATTTGGTCGCGGTTGTGGTAGTCGCACGTGAATGATAAACGGCTTATTTGATAAACAAAGTTGTCGAACTCAAGTCAACCGGCGATCAATGTCAATCCGGCCCAATATTTAGAAACCTCAATGTTCCGTTAAGCGATTAAAAATTGTCGTAATTCTGAAAATATGCAACGTCCCTGGCCAGCAATATGTATATACCCTATCGGTTAAGCGTTTTTCACGCTTGTACCCAGAGATAAAACCTGACGATTTTCTTATACATAAAAACTTGGCAAATGGGTTGTTTATTTGATGGCATGAAAGTGACAACATGAATTTGCAAACACCATGTTTTTTTTACATTTCATGCAACGGAAAGCACTTGGTAGACTTCACAGTATAGACATGTATCATGCTTTCAAAACAGTCTCTTGCAACAGTGATAGATTTTCGCAAGCACACATTCGCATGCATGATCGAATATACGCTCACTCGCGAGCACGAATCCATGCACTCACGCCCGACGAATAGTGAAAAAGAACACGCCGTTCCAAAGATCGGTTACTCTTTCAGAGGCCCATCATCAGCACGTTCCGTAGTCGTCCCGCTCGAAGCTGCGCAGATTGGCCTAAATTCTTCTCTAACACTTTGATATAGTGTTGATTAGCCGGCGCGGCGTGTGATGTATAATGAGGCGTCGGGCGGCACCTGCCGGCGCGGCGCCGGCCCGTCCTTGGGGGCGACGCGGCCTCACGACGGACGGGACCACCTCGGAGGGAGCCGACCGACGAAAGCCCCACCGCGTTACCGGGAGATTTTCCGCCCGGCTGGAATCCGGACCCTGACATAATCACGGCAATTTGTACTGGCAGCCGCGGTGGCGCCACACAAGAACGCCCCGCAAAAACTGACCGACTCCTCAAAGGCCTTTGATCGGCCCCCTGAGCGGGGAGCCAGGTCCCATTGAGCGGGTGGTCCGCTCCGTCCGGCCAGTTAGCTGCCGCTCGGTTTTTACGGCCGCGCAGGAGATACAGCAGGACTACGCGGCGGAGGAACAGCACAAGATAACGTCACGGAATGCCCGAGGAAAGCCGAGTGTTCGACTCGGAGCTCTCGGCTGAGATCGATCGCCGAGGAGCCATCGGCCGGCACCGTCAGTCGCTCACCAAGCCGACAGCCTGGCTGGGTCCCGTGGGGCACACATAAATCTACGGCCGATCGCGTTCGCGACGCCGCAAACGGCGCCAGAAGCGGCGCCGAAGCTGGGAGAGCCCGGCGGAGCGGACAAGGGCAGTGGTGCATCGTTCGGCTTCTCTGTGCCGTGGGAACCGAGCGACAGCGGGGACGGCGGGGACGGCCGCCCACCACAAACAAAACGAGCAGACTGCAGAGGTGTTTATACGGCCACCTGTCGTGTGGCCAGCGTAAAATATACTGTACGCAGCATATGGGGGCATATGTATGGGTCGCGACGCTAAAAGACGAAAGGCGCCTTGTCCGTGAATGACCAAATGGAGGCTGAAGGTACTTACTATATTTGGTACTCACTATACTTACTTATTTGGGTAGGTACTTACTCCCATATGCCTATGTGGAGAAAAACGAACTTCAAGAAAATCCGTAAAATCCTTACTGGAAGATATGTGGTGAATGAAATACTGCTCCATCAAAGCTGGAATGAATCTTGTTTGTAACTTCTATCTCAGGTAGCGTTGCACGCAGCCTGAAATAATCAGAACCGCTGTTTGCTGTTTTTCCTCGGAGCTTTGGAACGTTTCAGTGTTGGGATTAGTTGCCACTGTATCGGACCCGACCACGCCTGGACGTCGCAGATTGCCGGCAGGCTTTGTTCGGCTCATTTCCTCCAGCACACACTGGTCCATTTCCAGTCCCAACAATCGACCAAAAAATCGTCGGCGCCACACTCAAGACGTTAATCACATGTTCTGGGCCAACGCTCGACCAGACGTTTGATTCCACCAACTTCCGTCTCGCTTTGGTGTTGCGTCCACTGTCCCTTGCAGTCCATTCAATGCATTGTCGCAGCCAAGCTAAGGATTCAACACGAAACGTTTTTGGTTTTCTCGAAACCACTAGCGGGTCTAGGGCAGTGCCCCGAAATTTGATAATCAGGTTGGGAGATAACACTCAAAGAACATGTTCACCATCATAAGAACACACCTTACCGACAGTATCCCGTTGAACCTGCGGGCAACCGAGCTGCCAGATTGGGCCACTGGTCACCACCGCCATCGGGCAGGTGAAGCGGTGTCGCGCGCGGCCCAAACCGGTTGGTGACGTCATCAGGGGAGGAGCGCCGCGCCGGTCAGGAGACGTTTTGGCGCGAGCTGCCGACGGCCTTGAGCAGTGTTGATTGGCATGCCAGGAGACCGGGCCGCTGCCGGCATCGGGCGAAATTGACACCCAGACAGCCCCGACGACCAGCAACTTAAACAATATCGGGCTCCTGAGAGGCAGAGACATTGAGTGCTCTGCAAAGTGAAACTTACAACACGCCGTTCTTGAAACGGCAAGACTTATTGTCGGCTGAATGGGAGCACATCACTGGCATGCCACTGCGCTGTGCCGGCTGTCGTTTTATAGCTTTTCAAGAGCACGAGCTTTTCCGACTATACAGTCATAACCAGCTACTGTGGCAAATCATTTCTCGGAAAATTATTCTTGATTGACTGCGAGTTGAATTTCTTACGACGTGATATGCATTTATTAGGTGTCCAGAATGAATCTCAAATTGCATGCACTGGCTGCAGCAAAAATTCCGAGAAAGTGTATACATAAGCTCGAGCAGTGTCCCGTGCCATATGGTGCTCGGATCAGTCGGCTAGTTATATGAGACATGAGATAATACTGAGAAGCACTGCGAAAATGGGTACGAATAAAGCGACATACATACCAACGTGGCTGGCTGAACGCCTCAGCATCGTTTGCAGTGGCTGGTCTTATTAAAATCACCAAAGCGAAATGCATTTTCATGAACCTGACAATGCAAAGTAGCAAGATAATATGCATTGTCGATCTCTCCCCGCCTGTCTCACACGTCATGAGCACCTGACGTGAGGACAGCGCGGCTCGCCTCTCACCACGTGCCTTGCACAACATCGGGGCCGCTGATGGGGGCACCGCTTCGGACACCCACGGCGCCGGATTAGCATGGCGGCAGGACCGACCCGACACGACGGATTATAGCACCACGCCGTCCGGGCAGGGCAAAAAAATGACGATAACTTGTTACAAAGCTGCGGAAACTTATGAAGAGATTAGATATGCAACAAAAACTCATAAAGATCATAGCCAAAACCTTGGACCTGCGGACCTTGGAAGCTTTCGTCGACAAACATACATTTGTAACATACTGGTTTTTTTTTGTCAACGTACGAGCAAAAACAATGCAAAATCGGGTAAATCAGAGGTGCGAGCAGCGGCCGGCCATGACCGCCTAAACGGATCACCCATCTCCGACAGGCCGGCCGTGACAACGCGGCTCCACTTTGATATGTAACGGCAAACAGGTAATCAATTCTCCGCCAGCGGGCTGTCTCCCGGCACCAGGCTGGCATATCGGGCCAGCGACGGGGGGGGGGGGGGGTCAAGATTTTATTTCGAAAATTTCGCGCCGCTTTGGTCGGATTTTATTAAATAATCCCAAGGCCCGTGCAGTGAAAGGCTTCTGCAATTTAATTATTACGCATCAATAGGGAAAATTGGATCAGGCTTCTCCAGTTTGAAAGTCTGATAATTTAAGTATATATGAAAGCAATGCGTAACAACGTCGCGTCATCGTGAATAGCAGGGACGTGCTACAGGCTACCGTTTTTCGCCGACAAAGGACACCTTGTAAGTACCTCCTACACTTTACACCAGTCTCCGACAGACTATACAATCTACGGACCGCTCTCTTCCGTCTTTCATCTTCCGTCTTCCGTCTTCCCTCTCCTAGCTCTATCTCCAGTTTCCAATCTGTCTCCCGCAGCTCCGACTCGTGTAGCAGAGCTCGGCGTCACCTCGTTCGGCTGCGGTCACGCGTCCCCCTCTCACCGTCCCCACCCGAATCGTGATCGGTCAAGTCCAGCTCAGCTGACCAGTCACCAGTCACCAGTCCCGCCCCGCAGACGAGGGGCACGTCATTACACATACCTCCATCACAGCTCTGAGCACTGCTGCCGCCGCTGCTTCAAAGCCCACTAACAGGCTCTGTAACAGACTCAGGCTCGATGCAGCGGCGACGGGGCCCGCCTCTCTTCGGGACTGGACGCACGTGCGTACATATATGCCACGTAGCTGAACGCTTCAATCAACTTCATCAAAGTGTGTAGGTGCTTGGTAGGTTTTTATGTTATTTGTTGCGCAAGCATGCACTTGGAGACAAATCACAATTCCTGTAATCTGAACCTCAAGCTGAAAGGTGTATAACATTATCAGTACGTTTAATGCTGTTAGCCTTGGTCCACTGCGGGGTGAGTTCGTTCAGATCATGGTTCCGGTTAGCGCAAATGAAGTGCAGTAGCAGGACGAATTAGACATTCCAAAACTTCTTCAACATTTGTTACATAAGGTTGAGAGTTCGGGTACGCTGTACTCCGCAATCGTATGAATTTGCAGTGGGCACACGGCTCTACAGTAATCACTAAAATATCAAAATAAAAACTCAGCATGCAACAATGCAGCGCCGTTCCCCGCCGAGGCGATGACGATAGATATAGCCTCTCTGACAAGCAGCTGGTTAACGTTGCTTATTTATGAGACGGGCCTCAAACAATGCAGTGATCTTCCGCCCAGCCCATATGTCGCCGCAAAGGGCGTATTGTGTGCCGCGTTACGATAACAAAATGCAGAGTACCTACACCTGATTCCGGGAGTGGGTAACCGCCTCAGAAACGGACACACCCGTCTCGCAAAACGTCCGAAATCGGCGTGCAAGGTCCTGAAAGATGCAGACTTTCACCGGGTAAGGGGGGAGGACGCGATGCCAGATCCGTGACAGAGAGACACATCCTACTGCACAGTGTGATTGACATGACAACAAATGACAGCAAATTCATGGACTAAAATACCATATGCATGTAAGCGAAATCGAAGTGACAGTTGACATCGTGATCGTGCGGACGCTGTCTGTCTGGACGTGGCCTCCCTTCGGTGGCCCCCCAGTTCCTGTTTGACCTTTCATCACGGCCGTTTGCCCCGTCAGGAAGGGATTGATATATGTGCTCGTCTCAGATGTCCGCCTGCCTCGCGGAAGCGCGACTGAACTCCGGAGTTACATCACAGTGGCCTGAACCGAACTGACCGCTCCAGCTGAGGTTTCCCCGTCGCACCGCCGAGAAGTGAACCTAGATAGGAACTAGAGATGCAATATTTCCCTAAAATCGAATACCGGCCCCACACCACACCACCATATTAGCCAAAAATACCGGCAATACACCGGCGTTGCCATTGCCATTGTATTATCACACATGCTCAAATACCGCATAAACACCGGCGGTATTGAAAATATACCGGCATGCCGGTATGCCGGTACGGAAATCTTGCACCTCTAGTAAGGTTCTGGGTAAAACTATGACAGTAGCGGGACAAATTCATCAATTTAAATTCTAAATTCAAATATTACTTTGCAAAACAAAAAACGGAGAGTGCCTCTGCAGTCTGGATTTGCGGCATGCAACTGCACGTCACTATTTCATATTTTGCGAAAGGCCGAGCCGATGGAGTGCAAATTTCGGTGAGTGGTTAGAACCCTCAGCCTTGCCTTTCCAAAAGATAGCATAGCCTCTGGCGCATCGCGCAATGCTGGCCTTCCAGTGTTACCATAAATATCATTTTTAACGATATCAACCTCGCATTTCTGGTCTATGTGTCCTCTGAAATTTCCTAAGATATATATCATTAACTACAGCATTTTTCATCCGGTTTAAGACAAATAAAATTCGATTTAAGACAAATTCAATGTTAAATCAAGTGCCAGTTGTCTTAAATCTAGCTTTATTTGTCTTAAACCGGATGAAAAATGCTGTAGTCTGCTAATCAAGGTGAATGTGGGAAGGCTGCAGTTCAATGGGAACCGGTATCGCTAGCTTATGTCATAGGCTCCTGTCACATCGGCTCTGTGCCGGATAAATAGGTAACATGAGTCATGACTATATCAAAGTACAATAGGTCGTGATTTGTTACTCAGAAGCGGCCGAGGGCAGTGTTCACAGTGCAATGGACACTATACAGTGTCAAAGATAACGAGTGTTGTTATGCGCAATGTCGGATCCCCAGAGGCCAGAGTATGTATCTACCCTCTATAATGGTCAGTGGCCATTACATTTACCTATATAAAGGGTGGAACATACAAACTTCCATTTTGTTTTTGCATATAATTTGACAGTAACGAAAATGTCAATATTTTGTTTGCCCAAAGACTGTTCAGCAATAAATTATCTACACACCGGTTTGCTTATCTTTTGAAATTATGTGATACGTCGTAACTGCGAGTTTGTATTTACGATGGACATATTTTTAGTTTTAAGCGCGGCTATTCAGTCAGCGTTATCCGATTTGCGGATCTATGCATCTCTGCAACGGATAGAAGTGCGAATCGGACAGGGGATTCAGGTCAGAGCCCAACCAGGCGTCGGCATACCCGTTTGATTAGGGTTGTTTGCTCCGAATGGTCGGTCTGCGGGTCGCCATTCACAAGATAAGCCTGAAGCCAGTTCCTTTCACGATTGGCTACACATTTTGTATGAGCCAAACACCTCATGTCTCCACTGTCCTAACGATAATTCCGGATAACCTGACAAATTTTGAGCTATGCTTTTCTTGCTTTTTTATTTAATTTCTGATTCTTCCCTATCTACTCATCTTTTACTGGCGTATATACATTTTTTGCGTTCGCATATTTCTTTATCACTTATCATCACACTTATTTTTACCTGGTCCTCCGTAACGTGCTTCTCCTCGCTGATGCCGCGTGTCTCCGTTGCAATGCATGTAGTGCTGACCTAGGGCGACCTGGCAAGACATGACGTGCCCAGCCGTGCAGGTTCTCAGTCGCATAAGGACAGGGTGGGCCGGAAGGGAGGCCGCCTATGGGGGAGGGTTGGCAGGCAGGAAGGTCAGGGCGAGGTCCTGACTCACCGTGTGTACGAGAGGCAACTCAGACCGGTTTTGCCGGTCCCTCCCGCTCCCTCTCCCTCTCCCACGTTTCAGTCGTTTTTCCGCGACAGTCGTGTTTGGGCGCACTGAACGTGGGAGGGAAAACTTCAAGGTCAAGGTGACAGATTACGAGGAGATATTGCATATCAATGACAAATGCGGAACTGCTGAACCAGTGTTTTGGTTTATGAGTTCACTGAAATCTGCCGACAATTCGTAACTTGATTGCATCGAAAGTTTCCGTATTATTAAAGGGACATCGTCGCCTAAAATACCAAATTTGATACGTGATAGAGCCAGTTTCCCCTGCTAAACCAAACCGCTCCAGTCCGTTTCAAAAACTTCGCCCTCAATCGCCTGCAATCTTCATGCAAAGATTGATTTTTCGCACTAGTTTTAGTAAAACCGTAGATACTTTTCCTAACCTAACATACTCTGGAATGACTGGAATCGCACCACCACTACATGACATTTGAAGGATAAATTTAATTATGATTTTGGAATGTACCAACAAAAGAATGATATCATCCTGTTTTGCGTTCAAAGTAAGCCGCAGCGTAGGATAAATGTAAACAAGCCGCAAAGCAGAACGTGCCGCCAGGAACTTTTTATTTTCTTAAAAATATATTTCAAGAAACTTAATTTTATTTAATGAGCTTTATTTAAACTTTATTTGGAACTTTAAAACTTTATTTAATATTTAATAACTTTATTTATTACTCCTCAGTGCCCAAAATTCCATGTAATATTTATGGTGTCTATATTTCAGGGAAATAAACAAGCATTGTGGCAGAACACGTTACTAAGAATGTGTGAAAAGCACCAAATGCGATGCAATATTTTTGGTGGCGGCCATCAAGCCGAAATCGTGCGGATCATAATCAGGCAATTCTTTTTAGAGTTGGAGTTTTGGAGATGAGTCAAAAATAATTTCCTAATATCCTAATATCAGACCCTCATGTTTTTTTTCAGTACTTGCCTATAATTCAGTAACATATTGTTATAAAATTTTGACCTTGAGTCACGTCAGGTCAGGTCACCAGGTACTGATTTCAAAGTATCGTAGTAATCAAAGTACTGACATGTTAAATTGACCATTTTACAACTTTGCGATTGTGCTGTGGCCACATTTTTTGACGGATCGGTTTCAAAATTTCAGGATGTCATAATAAGGCAGATACCTACAACTTTTATGTCTCGTATTTTCACATCTCGGTGACCTGAGGTCCGGTCAATTTCCTGGCTTCCCCATTATAAGTCAATGGGGAAAATACAGATCATTTCTATTCGGAGGAAACGCATCATATATGTCTAATTCTTGCAAAATCACGCAACCTTAGCCTGTTCTTGATGATCAAAGTGTAACGTTTGATCAGTGACGTCATCAAGGCCATCTGAGGTCACCCGAGGTCACTTACGGTTTTGTGCCAATAACTTTTGATTAAGAAGAGCCTAGAAACATGTGGAAGGCACCAATGTGTTCGCCTCGTCAAGGCGCATCGACTGATATGCAACATGACCTTTTCGGGTCAACACGTGACCTTGACCTGATTTCAAATTTTGAAGTTGACCTGTCAAGGTCACCATTTCAAGGGAATTTCAAGAGCTTTCGATTGTTTTATTTTCTTTCTAGCTATCCTAGTTTTTGAGCTAGTGCGAAAAATATGAAGGTTGGATTTTCAGGCCATAATTTGATAAATTTTGCAAATTTAACCTCATTTGACCCTGACAATATTAACCTAGAGTCATGCAAATTGCACACTATAGATTTCCCTCACGCCCGCTCCTACCCTCCAAATTTCGTTATTTCATTTTTCGTATTTCGTTACCATTCATCTTATGGGAGCCGAGATCGAAAGGAAGGGGGCAGATTCTGCCACCCCCCCCCCTCCCTCCAGGGCGTTAAATCCT
>JARFNZ010025001.1:0-14413 GCA_031763405.1 Balanus nubilus
AATGTCCAACTATACTTGACCAGATGGTACCAATTTTACCCATAGAAGTCCATCGTAAATACCTAAAATGAACAAATGAAAAAATACAGTTCTAATGAAAGACCCTGTAGCTATCCTACATTCTGAGATAATCGGGGATTTCTGAAGCGATGTCCCAGCTACCCGTATTATGGCAAAATTTGATCTTCATTGACCTATGGTGACCTCAATATTGACCTGACCTAAACAATGACCTTTGCAATTAAATAGTTCTTTGCACTAGCTATCTAACACCGTTTACCACTGGACGTCACACTGCGTCGTTTTCGAGATCATGTATGTACGGTCGTACACCTACTGTAATAGATTATCCATCAGGAAAAATAAAACACTTGATGGGTTTCGAACTTTTTGTAAGGCGACATAGGTAATGTTTGATCGGTCTTCCGTCGTACGAAGAGGACAGTAGGCATATCTCAATCGACGTCGTAGGCTGGTGTCAATCAACTATGATCGATGACCATTGGCCGTCTGATCGGCTGTCATCAGCAATCTCTGCAGGAAATACGATGGACTGTTGCTCACTAGTTTGCTAAAATATGCAGTCACTTCGTTTCCGTAACATTTGTGGATGACTAGATAGTATGGTGCGTTTATGGTTTATAGGACATTGGTCATTGATTAACACTGTCTCAAATATGTTACCACGATTACTTACGGTTTATTTATTATACAACACTTCACATTTGCGCAAGGTCGGCTTAGTTTAGGCTCATATCCACTGAAAAATCACAAGACAGACCTCACCGATTCGACTCGACCCGACCCGACCCGACACACTCCTTCTCCCCAACAGGTGTCCGGCCAACCGACCCGACCCAACCCCCGTGACCTTCCCACGCTCCCTCTACCCCAACAGAGACTAAGGCGGGCCGGTGTCCGGCCATCCGGCCCGGGTCGTACCGCGGAGACTGCCAGGACGAGTGCCGCTACGACTCCGAGTGTCCGAGGCAGCAGCGCTGCTGCAACAACGGCTGCGCCTCCGTCTGCCTGCAGCCCGACTTCAGGAGGACGTGCGACCAGCTCTACTGCCCCGAGAACCACGTCTGTGTGGAGGGGGACAGCACCAAAGATGCCGACTGCGTGGACACCGGTTAGTACTGGGTATGAGAAGATGGTCGTTATGGATTGCCTCCAGCCGGCAAGTGTACCATTCAAGTGTTGATGTGTAGTTTCCGAATGCTGTCCTTTAATATTCCATACGGTAAGGATGGGGTGAACTAAGCCTATTTGAAGGTAAGGTGGGGCGAAAGAAGCCGGGCTGACTTCGCATTTTCCAACAAAAGCTTTCCGAATTTAAACGTTTCAGGGAAATATAGTTCTATACAAAAACAACCATAGACAGTGAGTTAACATGTAAGCTCACTCTAGAAACCATGCATCATCTAGATAGCCATCTGATATTCTGCCACCCCCCGCTCAGCTCCGAAGCAGGGCCGTTGTCCCTCGCCGTCTCTGTGGGACCCGAGGACCCGCTCGTGCCAGGACGAGTGTCAGTACGACGTCCAATGTGGCGGCACCCAGCGCTGCTGCAGTAACGGCTGCGCGATGGTCTGCTCCGCTCCCGACCAGAGGAAGCTCTGCTCCGAGATCAGCTGCGAACCGGGCACAGCCTGTGTTGAAAGCCCCACCGAGGATGCCCAGTGCTTCCGAACAGGTAAGGGGGGGAGGGGCAGTGTTTGCAACGGAGGCACTTATTAATGAATATTAACAGGTCACGGCGTTTCGAGGTGATTGCACAAATATGCTGGCGAATGTAGCGAAACATGCTGTTAGATTGCTTTCACATCAAACTTATGATGCGAAAATATTATAAGTAATTATGGCTTGATTAGGTATATTTCAAAACGAGACACGTCCACACCGTAGTTTATTGTTCGAGTCAGCTCGTAAATGAATTGAAAATTTGAGTATGTCAAATTTTCAACACATTCAAAAGGCATCACTCACATCATATGTTTTATAACGATCGCATTGTTCGACAGTAAGATTCCCGCCACTGCCTGTAACCGCCGTTGCCCCGTTGTTTCCAGATGAGAAGTTCGGCCTGTGTCCCAAGCTGCCGGCCTCCGGCTCGCTGGCCGGCGGCTGTCGCGACAGATGCCGGTACGATGCACAGTGCGCAGACGACACCAAGTGCTGCAGCAACGGCTGCGCCAGCGTCTGCCTGACGCCGCGCAAACCCGACTGCGAAACGACCCAATGTCGGGTCGGCTTCAAATGTATGCAGCGGCGAACTGGAGCTCCATACTGCGCAGCCATACGTGAGTTCCTCGTTGGGGCTATCGGTGGAATTTTGCTTTCATTTGGGTGCATTTCCGTTGCACATGCGAAAAACCATAGGCCGTATAAACAGGGAAATGACGCTGTACTTCTGGTGTATATATTTAAGCTATTTTATACATGGCATGAAAACATTTGTAAATTATTTGGACATTGGTTGGAGCTACTTTCCCTAGCCGGTAATGCAATGTGTACGCTACGGGACCTGTAATCTGACTGGGTGATTAAACTTGGCATGCTTAGACGGGTGACATAGACATACATAGGTGGGCTTAAGTTATAGGTACTGCACGAGTAGTCTCTGCACCACTTAGCTAGGCATGATCTTTACCGGATTTGTATTATTTTTATTGATGATAGATCCACTAGTGACGTTTTTATCGAAATCGAAATTAATTGTCCTTTGATTAGATGCGATTTTTTACTTTGACCTCTTAAATTTTCAATCGTATGGTCAGGTAATGACTACACAGTCGACGTACTCCTAAAACAATTCCCCTCATCATCATCATCAGTTTTTTTATCTGAATATTAAGCCAAAAAGATTCGGTTATGTGCGTTATACGCCGGTTCAATGCTAAACATGCATGTTTAAATGTGGCATCATGGTTATCAGTGGCAACATAGTGTTCATATGTTTCACGTTGAACAAACGGCAAAAATTGTGTGAATTGGCTGCGGAATTTAGTTTTACAACGTAAAGAAGAACATTAAACGGTTTTGCAATCAAATGACTTTCGATCTTTTCTATTAATTTTCTTCGCATGAATATTGAATAACGGTCTCGCACTCGACAATCTTCTGTAGTAGTTGTGCATGATCACAGCACGTGGCGCATGTTCCTTTGCACTGTGCACTAGTGCACCAACCACGCACCTCACACCTATCTGCACTCTTTTAGCTGGCGACGGAACATCGGAAGAGTACGGAGGCATCGACGGCTACTATCCTCATGATCCTTCCCGCTTTGACACGACTGACTCTCCCGATGGTATTAAGGGTGCCTTTGGCACCTGGGGAGGCAGCTACCTGCCTCCTTGGACAGAGTTTTCTCCAGGATTCTACGAAGACGGTTCGGCGATCCCGCCGGGAGCTACCGGCTTTGACGACTTTACTGACTTGGGTCCCTATGACCCGGCGCTGCTCGGCGCGGCTGTGACTGATGATGGGACGGAGCCGGGTGGGGACAGTCTGCCTCCGTGGCTGGACGACGGAGGAGCACCGGGACCCGGACAGCCAGGCAGTGGAAAAGGATCCGCGATCTCCCCATCTACACGTGTACCGCCGCCGCCTGGCGTTGTACCCACTATCGAAACGGGGGGATCAGTTAGGAAGGAGGTCAAATCAGACACCGGGGTGACAGCCACGACGGCGACTCGACAGACCGTCCAAAGCCGTGGTATCCTTACCACGGGGGAGGCCCAGGAGCACTCTGTAGGTAACGGGGGTGGCGATGGCGACACCTCGCCGACGTCGCCCGGTGACTCGCTGGTCGGGAGTAACGGCGGTGGGGGGCGAGGCTCAGAGGGCATTCCGAGAGGCACCGCTGGTGGGGCAGGGTCGGGGAGCAGTCGGGGCGACGAGGGCCTGCAATCAGACGTCGATCGAGATAGATTCGGCTACAGGAAACCGCTCATCAGAGAGCCGGGATACGGCTGGGAAGAAGGTGTTGCGGAATCCAACAGCTCTGGATCTGGAAGCGGCTGGGAAGACTCAGAGCTTCCACCTGCTGGCTATGGAAGTGATACCGGGGGTTCATCCGCAGGAGTTACAGTTATCCTCCCGGGCTCCGGGAGAGAGGACTCCGGAGTCGGACAGGGTGACTTGCAGTCAGAAAGATCAGGTGTTGGTGGCGGTGTCAAGCAGCCGGTACCATCTGGGTGGGTGAGTAGGGGATCTGGAAGTAGCCGGGGAGAGGCAGAATCGACAGTGGGAAGCAGCGTACGCAAGACCTCTGGGTCTGCTTGGGGGGATTCTGACATTTTCCCCACATTACCTGGCTTTACAATGGATCCAGGGTTTATGGGGTACGTAAACAAGCCACCGGCTATTGCGTTCCCTATTCGCCGACCAACTAAGAAAACGGAGACAGCAAGACCAGCAACTGGACAAAGCAGTGGGGCGGTGGAAGGAGGAAATCCAAGACCAAGTGATGATAGGAAAACAACAGGCGGCACATTACCATCTAGTAGCGGACGTGTCAAGCCTATATCAAGAACGCCAGCCTCTGTTGGTTCCAAGTCAGGCAGTTCATCTGGACCTGCTAATAGAAGGAAAACACAGGGATCAGTCAGCAGAAAGCCTGGAAACGTTGGTGGAACCAGCCAACTAGGACCTGTTGGTGGACGTGGTCAGCCCGAAGAACTTGGAAGAAATCCCAGCAGTTTTGGAAAGACCAAAACACCAGTGAATGATATAAGAAGGCCAACAATTGTAGAAAGCCGAGCACCTAGTTCCGTTAGAGGGAATCCTGCATCTGTTAGCAGGAGCAAAACAACGGGATCTGGTGGAGGAAACCCTTTATCGTTTGGTGGAAGGAAAACGCTGCCAACAGTTAGTGGTGAGAAGTCTGGACCAATTAATGGAAATCCTAGCTTTGCTGGAAAAACAGAGACGCCAGGTCCGGCTGGTAGAAAACCAGCAAGTATTGGAACTGGAAAGCCGAACTCCGTTGGTGGAAATACTAGAGCTGTCGGCGGCAGCAGAACAAGGAGACCTGTCGGAAACCCGTTGTCAATCGGTGGAGGGAGAACTCCAACAGTAGTTGTGGGTCGTGGTAGACCTGGTGCAATTGGGGGAAAACCTGGCTCCGTTGAGAGAATCAGAACACCAGGATTCATTACTAGGAAGCCAACAGGAGGAGCGAACGAGTCGACAGGACCCACTAACGGAAAACCTGAACCATTTAGTGAAAGAGAAACGCCAGGCTTTGGTTCACGTGGTAAAACTGGTTCAAATACGCCTACTCTTCTTGGTGAAAATCAGAGTCCCGGAAAAGTTGGAACACAGTCAGGATCTGCTGGAGATAGAAGAAAGTCTGTATCCGTTGGTAGAGGGGACAAACCTGTGTCAGTCGCTACAAGCAAAAATCAAGGATCTTTCGGAGGTAGACCTGTGCCGGTCGATCAAAGAAAAACACCTGGATTCGTTGGTAAAAGACCCGCATCTAACAGCGGAGGACGACAGAGGGGACCCGGTGGACAAAGAGGAAAACTTAGTTCTATCAGTGGAATCTCAAACACAGGATCAAACAGGGCACGACAGCCGGGTTCAAACGGTATAAACAAAAAGACACCGACTGTCCCTGTACGAGACAGGACTAGACATGCTGCTGTGGATGGAACATCGCAGCTGGGTGGTGTGCGAGGAAGACCTGGCCCATTGGGTGCTGTCACTTCGCCAGGGTCTTTTGTGCGGGACAGACCGAGCTCTGATACTAGAACGAAACACGAATACGAAGAAACTACAAACGCTGGCGGAACTATTACTTTAAATTCCAGTGGATCGAGCGGCAGACCTGCAGCATTTGGAAACAGAAGAACACCAATAACCACTGGAAGGAAACCTGCCTCTTCTCAAAGAAACAAGACCCCAGTATCTTATGGTGGAAGACCTAGAACAAATCCAGGACGTGGCAGACCCCAGGAGATTGGGAAGAACAGAAAGCCTGTATCTGCCAATGGAAAAGTTGTCACAATCGATCAGCCGAATCAACCTGTGGTTGGTGGAAGAAAACCAGGATTTGCTGAAAATGGAAATTTAAACCCCTCTGTTAGAAACGAAGCACCAGGTAAAATACCTAGACCACTCAGTGAAGGAAGCGGAACATCTGCAAAGGAAAATCCAACATCAGGTGGCGTTGGAAAACTAGGAGTTGCTGGTGGACGGCCTGCAGGAGGTGCAGGCAAACCTCCCACTTCTGCACATACCAGGCCTGGCTCGTTTGGTGGAAATACAGCAACAGGTCCCATAAATATTCAAGGAGTTTCGAAGTCATCTGGCGGCATTAGAAAATCACAACCTGTTCGTGGAAATCTTGCGGCCGGTGTTGGAAACAAAGGTTCAGAATTTGTTGATGACTCCGATAGACCTATATCAGTTGGTGGAAGCAAATTCACAGGATCCATTGTTCGAAAACCAGGAGCCTTTGGGGCACGTGATAGGCCAGGATCTGTTAGTGTTGGTCAAAAGTCATCAACCGTTGGTATCACCACGTCTGCTTCTCCTGATCAGCGTAGGAAAATTACACCCGCCAGTAAGCAGAATACCTACGGAAATGATCGACAATCTGGTGGTATACCAATGCCGGTTAGTAAGGGACAAGTGACATCTATATTGCCCGATATCGGAGATGGGTATTTACCACCAACCTCAGAGTTTGTGCCTCCTAAAACAGGTTATAATGGACGGACACCATCTATTCCTTTCCCAATCCGTCGCAAAACAGGGCAATCGGGACGAAATCCTGAAAACAAAGCACCGGGAGCCGTTGAAGAGGGCAACAGACCGGGATCTATTCGGAGGACGAAAACACCAACATCTGTAGCGGGACCTGGTAATCCTGGATCAACTGGCACAACGCTGGGATCTGTGACAGGTCCTAGTAAGCCTGGTTCAGCTGTAAAAACGCCAGGGTCTGTGACGAGACCTGTTAATCCTGGATCAAGTGGCAGAACACCAACATCTGTGGCAAGACCTGGTAAACCTGGATCAGTTGGTAACGCGCCTGGATCTGTGGCGGGATCTGGCAAGCCTGGATCGACAAGCAGGACGCCAGGGTATGTGGTGAGACCTGGTAAGCCTGGATCAGGCCGCAGAACGCCAGGGTCTGTGACAGGAGCCGGAAGGCCCATATCAGCGAGTAGAACGCCAGTGTCTGTGACAAAAGCTGGAAGGCCCCTATCAGCGAGTAGAACGCCAGGGTCTGTGACAGGAGCTGGAAGGCCCCTATCAGCGAGTAGAACGCCAGGGTCTGTGACAGGAGCTGGCAGGCCCCTATCAGCGAGCAGAACGCCAGGATCTGTGACAGGAGCTGGCAGGCCCCTATCAGCGAGTAGAACGCCAGGGTCTGTGGTGGGACCTAGCAAGCCTGGATCAAGTGATAGAAGGCCTGGATCTCTTACGGGATCTGGCGAGCTTGGATCAACAGGCAGAACGCCAGGTTATGTGACGAGACCTAGCAAGCCTGGATCAAGTAACAGAACTCCGGGATCTGCGGCGGGACCGGCTGAACCTGGATCAATTGGTAAAGCACCTGGATCTGTACCGGGACCCGGTGAGCCTGGATCCACAAGCAGAATTACAGGGTCTATTGTGGGATCAGGTAAACCTGGATCAGCCGGCAGAACACCAGGTTCTTTGGTGGGATCTGGTAAACCTGGATCAAGAGACAGAACGCCAACATCTGCTGCAGGACCTGGAAAACCTGGATCGGTTGGGAAAGCGCCTGGATCTGTGGCGGGATCTAACAAGCCTGGATCGACAAGCAGGACGCCAGGGTATGTGTCGAAACCTGGTAAGCCTGGATCAAGTGGCAGAACGCCAGGATCTGTGTCTGGGCTTAGAAGGCCTGGATCAGTTAGCAGAACACCAGGATCTGTGACGGGGATTGGTAAGCCAGGATCAAGTAGCAGAACGCCTGGATCTCTTCCGGGATCTGGCCAGCCCGGATCAACAAGCAGAACACCAGGGTATGTGGCGAGACCTAGTAAGTTTGGATCAAGTGGCAGAACGCCAGGATCTGTGTCTGGGATTAATAAGCCTGGATCAGTTAGCAGAACGCCAGTATCCGTGCCTGAACCTGGAAAACCTGGATCATCAAGCAGAACACCAGGGTCTGTGGTTGGATCTGGTAAGCTTGGATCAGTTGTCAGAACACCAGGATCTGTGACGGGCATTGATAATCCAGGATCAAGTGGCAAAACGCCTGGATTTCTTCCGGGATCTGGCCAGCCCGGATCAACAAGCAGAACACCAGGTTATGTGGCGAGACCTAGCAAGCCTGGATCAAGTGACAGAACTCCAGGATCTACGGTGAGACCTGATGAATCTGGATCAGTTGGTAAAACGTCTGGATCTGTGGCAGGATCTGGCAAGACTGGATCAGGCCGTAGAACGCCAGGATCTGTGACAGGAGCTGGCAGGCCCCTATCAGCGAATAGAACGCCAGGGTCTGTGACAGGAGCTGGCAGGCCCTTATCAGCGAATAGAACGCCAGGGTCTGTGACAGGAGCTGGAAGGCCCCTATCAGCGAATAGAACGCCAGGGTCTGTGACAGGAGCTGGCAGGCCCCTATCGGCGAGTAGAACGCCAGGGTCTGTGGTGGGACCTAGCAAGCCTGGATCAAGTGGCAGAACGCCTGGATCTCTTTCGGGATCTGGAAAGCTTGGATCAACAAGCAGAACGCCAGGGAATGTGGCTAAACCTAGCAAGCCTGAATCAAGTGGCAAAACGACGGGATCTGTGTCACGACCTGGTAAGCCTGTATCATTTCCCAGAACGCCAGGATCTGTCTCTGGGCCTATTAGGCCTGGATCGTTTAGCAGAACGCCAGGATCTGTGGCTGGACCTGTAAAACCTGGATCATCACGCAGAACGCCTGGGTACGTTGCGAGACCTGGTAGGCCTGGAGCAAGTGACGGAACACCAGGATCTGTGGTTAATAGGCCAGGATCAGTTAGCAGAGCGCCAGGATCTGTGTCTAGACCTGGCAAACTTGGATCATCAAACATAACGCCAGGATCTGTGGTTGGATCTATTAAGCCTGGATCAAGTGGTGGAAAACCAGGCTCCGTGTCTAGACCTGGTAAGCCTGGATCAACTAGCAGGACTCCGGGGTCTGCGGCGGGATCTGGTAAACCTGGATCAAGTGGCCGAAGACCAACATCTTTGGCGGGAACTAGCGGGCCTAGATCAGTTGGCAGAATACCAGGATCTGTGACGGGGAGTGGTAAGCCTGGATCAAATGGCAGAACGCCAGGATCTGTTCCTGGATCTGGCAAGCCCGAATCACCAAGCAAGACGTCAGGGTCTGTGACAGGAACTGGCAGACCTGGATCAACAAGCAGAAGTCCAGGATTTGTGGTGGGACCTGGTAAGCCTGGATCAAGTGACAAAACACCAGGATCTGTCGTAGGAGCTGGTAAGCCTGGATCAGTTGGCAGAATGCCAGGGTCTGTTGCGGGACTTGATAAGCCTGGATCGATTGGAAAAACGTCAATAGAACCTGGAAGAACAGGAAATAATATTGGTAAGAAAACAGGGAGTGAAGGCCTTCCTGATATAGGCGATGGGTATTTGCCACCAAGCTCAGAGTTCCGTCCACCCAAAACAAGCTATGCTGGCCGAGCCCCAACCATTGGCTCTTCGTTTAGTCGAAACCCCTCAGAAATAAAGAAGGCCCCCAAAACGTCGACCGGTTCACAAAACAGTGGTAAACTGGGAAAAACGAGTTCAAGGAATACAGGTTCCAAAACAAATCCAGGTGCAACTACTACGGGACAGCGAACAAGCCCAAGAAACCGTCAGACACGTCCTATTGGACAGACTGTCGCATCTCGACCGACATCACAAAAATCACCACAACGAGAGCAGGCTCGCCCTGGCAACCGCAGGACCAGTGCCACTGGACAAACATCCTCACCTGATGCCTCACCTGAAGTGTCTTATCGAGGACAGCGACCCCGTCCTGACACTCGTCGTCCGACTTCATTTGGTCAATCGGATCGCAAGCCAAATTCCAGAGGACAGGCTACTTCATCCCGACCAGAGGCTGTCGTTTCACCTCAGAGACGTCCGGTGACCCGTCGGCCAGGTACCAATGGATTTGGACAGTCTGTATCATCCCAACCCACAGGTTCCAGGTCACCTCAGACACAGCAATCTTTCCTTGCTTCTCGCCAGCCGAATGCTGCCAGACCGGCAGTTATAACCCGGCCCACGGAAAATGGCTCTCCTCAAAAAGCAAGACCTGGACTTGCAAGACCTGGTCGCCCGACTTCGTCTGGGAAAAGCGACTCCCTAACTCGTCCTGATAAAAGGAAGCCGAGTTTCGCTGGTCAGACCGATGCCAGTCGGCCGAAAACTCAGACGGCATCCCAGAGACAGACATCTCGCCCTTCTAGCAGTCGACCAAGTACAAGCCAAACTGGCTCCTCCCAACCTACATCTGGAGTAACTTCTCAAACACAGCGACCTCGTCCCGTGAGTCGTCGACCGATTTCTGGTGGCCAGACCGAACAAACCACTGGCGAGGGATCACGTCCAAAACAACCTCGTCCTGCCGGCCGTCAGCCAGGAACCACCGGGCGCACTGGCACCAACCGGCAGAAAAATCAGAAATCACCACAAATATCTCGGCCATTGAACCGCCAACCAAGCCCTGGCAAACCAATTGATACGCCCCGTCCCTCAACGATCGGATCTGCTCAGAAACCGAAACCTCGCCCCGCCAGCCGTCGCCCGACTTCTACTGGGCAGAGTGGCTCGCCAACCACAACTAAGAAAGGCCCTAAGAAGCCCTTGCGAGGAGTCGGCGCGGATAAACGCCAACCGAGTGGACAGACCAACTCTCTGAAGCCCACTGCGGGGGGATCTTCTCAGAGGCCAAGACCTCGTCCTCTCATCAAAAGGCCTAGTTCTACTAGACGGCCTGGTTCATCCAGACGTCAGGGGACAGCCCAGAGACAGCCATTCCACCCTGTCAACCGTCGACCAAGTACAAGTCAAACTGGATCCCCGAAACCCACAGCTGAGGTATCCCTTCCAACACGGCGACCCCGCCCCGCCTATCGTCGACCTCGCCCCGTCTCTCGTCGACCAACTAGTACTGGACAGTCCGACCCCAAGAAAATCACCGCGGAGGGATCTCGTCCAAAACAAGCGCCTCGTCCTAGTGCCAGTCAGTTGAGTACTCCTGGAAGGACAGACTTGTCCAGACCAACAGCTGATACATCTCCTCAGGGAAAACGACCTCGTCCTGCCTATAGACAACCGAGTACGACTGGACAGACGGGTTCCCCCCAACCTGGCACAAATGGAGCTCGCCCAAGTCAGAGACCCGGTCCCGCCAACCTTCAGCCTGCCTCTCAGGGACTGGCATCACACTCGGCCAAAGAAACTCCTCAGCGAAAGAGGCCCCGTCCAGCTTATCGACAGCCCAGTACTTCTGGACGACCTAGCACTACAGGACAGACAGGATCATCCAAACCTGGGACTGAAGGATCTCGAGGACAGAGACCTCGTGTTCCCAGCCGTCAGCCTAGCACTACAGGACAGTCAGGATCGTCGCAACCTGGGACTGAGGGACCCCGAGAACAGAGACCTCGAGGACAAAGACCTCGTGTTCCCAGCCGTCAGCCCAGCACTACAGGACAGACAGGATCTTCCAACTCTGGGACTGAAGGACCTCCCGGACAAAGACCTCGTGTTCCCAGCCGTCAGCCTAGCACTACAGGACAGACAGGATCGTCTCAACCTGGGACTGAGGGACCCCGAAGACAGAGACCTCGAGTACAGAGACCTCGTGTTCCCAGCCGTCAGCCCAGCACTACAGGACAGACAGGATCGTCGCAACCTGGGAGTGAGAGACTTCGAGGACAGAGACCTCGTGTTCCCAGCCGTCAGCCTGGCACTACAGGACAGACAGGATCGTCGCAACCTGGGACTGAGGGACCCCGAGAACAGAGACCTCAAGGGCAGAGACCTCGTCTTCCCAGCCTTCGGCCTAGCACTACAGAACAGACAGGATCGTCCAAGCTGGTGACTGGGGGACCTCGAGTACAGAGACCCCATGTTCCCATTCGCCGTCCCTCCCCTAAGGGGCAGGTTGTCTCATCAGCAAAAGCTGGGGAAGCTCCTCAGGGAAAACGCCCCCACCCTGACTATAAACAGCCCAGCACTCCCGGAGAAGTCGAGTCCATCCGACCCACGACTGGGGGGTTGTCTCAAAGACCTGATGGTCTTAAGCTGAGTTCCAATGGTCAAAGTCCTTCGCGTCGACCAACATCTGAGACATCCACTCAAAAGCAGGGACCTCGTCCTGATAGCAGGAAACCTAGTTTCACAGCACAAACATTCCCAACACGACCCGCATCTGGGAAACCACAAAGACCGCCAACGCGCCCTGACAACAGACAGACTACCACTCAGACTGGCTCCACCCGTCCCGCAGTGAGCAGACCTCCCCCGCGACAGCGTCAACCCCTTGACAGACGTCAACCGGGCAGCTCTGGACAGATCGTTTCGCCCCGACCTGCAGCAGACAAACCTCCTCAAAGACAGAGACCTCTCGCTGCAAACCGACGGCCGAGCGACACCAGACCGACCCAGACTCAGCGACCGGGGACGACCGCTTCAAGGACGCCGCCGACGTTCTCCCGACGACCTAGCCTCGAGTCCTCCCGCACCGGACCCACCAACGCCGTCCCGAGCCTGTTGTTCAGCATGCTGCCGCCACCCAGCAAGGGGCCCGTGGTCAGCGTCAGGCCCGTGGGCGTCACCGGCCAGAAGCCGAACCTCGGAAGTCTGGTGCCGAGGCCGCCAAAGCCGTCCGTCATCAAGGAGCAGAACAAGGGATTCTTCGGCTACCTACCCCCACCGCCCTAACCACCTAGAACCTGCTTCCCCGCTTTGGCTTCTCCGTGAGAGTGTGTAGCACAGTGCACTCGACCCAAATCTGCATCGTTGAATACAGTATCGAAGATCAGGTAGTGTAGTCAGTATATGACCTAGTGCTCTGTATTCTGTATTAGTGTTTTGAGGTGAGCATGCTGCGATAGTGTCAGTGATTTCTTTGTTCATTTTCCTCTGTTTTAGCATGCGTTAACATAGCCAAATACATAACGGCATGATATTACTCATTTTTGTTGAACTGCTATAGACGTCATCTTCTAATACATAATATATGAGTGATGCACATCAACAATAAATATGTTGTCGAACTTGGCATGGACTGATTGCAGCTTTGAAGTGAGTAATGTCACTCATGGACCATGGCATGGATTGGTGAATACGCGATGGAAGTGGCATAAACATTGGAAGTGAAAAGCTGGAACAAACAACATTGATGCCAAAGTTAGGCACACGAAAACTGCATGTATTTATGACCGGTTACAGAATCCCAACATGCGCACCATTGAACTGTCATTTTACGACCATAGCAACATTCCATCAAAGTTATTGAGATCAAATTTGAGTCTAATTATTGCACAAACTGAATTGCGGATCTACAACACCTCGCCAACAAAATCCCACATTTGACGGAATATGAAAAACACATCTGTCATGAGCCAACATGTCCAATGTAGTGGTCAGACCATCTTATTCAACGGGACGGTATAATTCTCGGAATAACCTTGGCCTTTAACCTCTGGGAGTCAATTACCTGGAATTCCACTCCCAAGTGCCGAATGTTTTTTGTTGTCAAGGCGCGTGACGTCATAAGCCGGTCTAATCACCACTGGCCGGAACTAATCCGCCTGTCTGTGGCAGCGTCTGGCATTCCGGTTTGCGGATTACCTGGTAAATCGTGCTCTCATCCGGAGGCCTCTTAGAACATTTTCCACATCGCCGGTTTTGAAGGGGTGTCGGGCATGCGATGTTTAATGATCCGTCTGGCTGATCTGCTCCGAGTCATATATTGTTCATCTGTGGCATTTCTGTGACAAAGTGGATAAATGGTTTGTGGTTTGCGTCACGTCTACTTAAAAATATACAAACTTGAAAGTTCAGTGCCTGATTAAAGCAGTTTCAGTACATGTACCAGCGGAAACTTGAAAGCTCACAATGCCGTTTGTTTCCGAGTACGTTGTCATGGGCTATGCGATGATGTTAATGACTGGAAACATTGATTACATTGCAGCTTGCAAACAAGACGGCCAAATCATCGACATTGAATGTAACAGCTGCACATGTATCCAAGGCTACCTGCTTTGCTCGCAAGAGGAGTGTCCACCTGGTAAGTGGTAATTGGAACCTGGCATTGCGGTGAGCTGGGTTCATTTGGCTTAAAGGTTATGTATGACCTTTTCCCATAAAAATGGAGTTAGCACTTGTATTAGCAACTTCAGAACAAGGGAAGCCGGGAAACAGT
>JARFNZ010025112.1:0-14409 GCA_031763405.1 Balanus nubilus
CCAACTGTTCATGACGTTCGGCCGGAACCCCAGTCAATATCATGGGTTGTGAACTGCTGACTTGTGGGGGGCAGCACACAGCATGTATCCGACGTAGGTTTTAGAAGCGAGAGACACTAGAGATTATGTACTGTGTTAAGCGGCACAGCATTCATCAGGCGTAGGGGTGGGAGACATCTAGGGTCTGAAATTAGAAATACTATGCAACGCGGCACAGCATGCACCAGGCGTAGGGGTGGGAGACATCTAGGGACTGGATTTGGAACTACTATGCAATGCGGCACAGCATGCATCAGGCGTAGGTTTGAGAGACATCTAGTGGCTGGAATAGGAACTACTATACAATGCCGCGCAGCATACTTTAGCTGTAAGTTTGAGACATGTCCAGAGACAGGTCTAGAATGAGAACTTCTGAATTGTGCGGTACAGCATGCAGCAGGCGTTATTCTGGCTAACAACCGGACTTGTGTATGGCTAAAACAAAAGATTGGGTTACCCCTGTCCCTCCTTCAGACCTTCGGGTCCCGTTAATGCGAGGTTCGCTGTTCTCCCACACTTCAGTTGAGATGTAACTTTGGTAGGTAAACTGACCGTGTTGCGGGCCATGTGCAATTTACATACGTGAGTACATTCAAATTGGCATAATGAAATACCTACAGCTCTGTCTGTATTTACATCGTAAAATCTAAGCATAATCTGGAGTCCATAATGATTGACGCAGTTACACACGAAACTTGCATCTCATCTGAAGCATGCGGCGATAGCGCGCCCCGGTCATTAGCTGGACCCGAAGGACGGGGTCGGGAGTAACCCAAGTCCGTTTATTTAGCCGAGCATAAGTCTGCTGGCAATAACGGGAATCATGCAACAAACGAGTCTTTTAAGCGATAGCGCGCACATATAAATATTTTGTGAGGTTAAGCGGTCTATATACTTAACTAGCCGGACGTGGTGGCGACATTTCATAGCGTAAAACATCAAACACCCTATTCCCTGTGGGCGGCCAGAAAACCGATTCCCTGCGAGGAGGCTCCTCCCCCAACGATCTCGAGATCTACCGGACCGATTTTGATAAAGCCGATGGTGAGTCATGCCGTGACTTATCATCATGACGTTGAGTCATGAAGATGAGTCATTTTTTACTTGCATCTTCCTATGCAAGTAAACAAAAATTAGTTAGGGCCAAAATTAAAGGGCTGGGGCCAAAAATAAGTAATGGTGTTTTTAGGTAGGTAAGGGTAAAATAGGTAAGGGTATTTTTTAAAGGTCATTGAAAAAGTTTTCAACCAATTTGTATGCAAAAAAAGGTATTGAGCTTCTTACATAAAGATCTTCAATATATCAAAATGTGAATTTTAAAAATGAAGGATCAGGCGTATTCATGGATTTGAAAATGGGGAATTTCTGGAGATTTTCTTATTTTCTTGGGATTTTTCCATCGAAATTTGGGGTTTGCTTGACACGATAAGATGCTATATCTCGCTTGAATTGCTAAAAATATCGATAATATTTGTTAACTTTAATATTTCGCATAGGCGGATCCAGGTAAGCAGCAGATCCAGGGGCACGACCGGACCGCACAAGTGGATATCGCCTCCCATTTTGTGTACCTGAGTACGCCTCTGCCAAAAATATATGCAATGTATTTTGCATGTAGATTGCTAGGGAAGTGTATTTGATGCATGAATCGTGCCGTAGGGCACCAAAGGAGCAAGCAAACCCCAGGATTGCTTTAAAACCCGTTCAATCGTGACAGTACCTCCCAAAAACAAAGCCCTGGCGCCGCCTCTACTGGACCAATTTGGGTCACATTTTCACTTGAAAATCGTCGTTCAATTCTAGAAAAAGTGCTACAGTTTCGAGACACTAAGCTTAACGTTTTGGGAGGGACAATCGAAAACCCACTGGAGGGGGGGGGGGGGGAATTTGCCCCCGCAGGGAATGGGGTTAACCGGCAAGTAAATAGCTTAACAATATCGGGGCGTCTTGTGACAATAACTGCGAGAACATCCATAGTAATATATCCGTATTATTTCATATCTAACAATATCCCTATGGGGAAATAACCTGTTTTAAATATCCGGACAAGGCCTCGGTAACAAAAAAATATATCCTACAAATCATACTTCATTAACCACCTTATAGATATTAGATAACGGTACTACGTATAACAGAGGTTTCGCTGGAAGTAAATGGTGTCCCAGAAAGAAGTACCTATGTTTACTCGTTACCAAAGAATTAACGGCGGCCGGGGGATTCAAGCAAAAACTAGTGGCCTGGTAGATGCTATTTTATTTGTAACCTCCTGCCAACAGGTCAGGGTCTCTGACACCAGTTACAGCATGCCTCGCGACCGAAGTGTTCCCTCTATTCACTTCAGGCACAGAGTTACTCTTTCAGAACAGAACAACATATCAGGCTTTATCTCTGCTCTTCCCATCAGACTGGCGTCGTACAAAGAGGTGTCATTTCAACTCCGGATGAAATACATCAGAGAAACTTAGAGATGTTTCAAAACCAAAAGTTGTTTTCATGATTACAGAAACTCCTGATGGGTTAATTATTTTAAGTATCGTTAACAAGTTCTTGCTTCATAAGTCAGTAATTAACAGAAATCGCGGCAGGAGCGGGAGAAAACGTTCACAAGTTTATATGACGGCTTAAGAGAGTAAAAATATCGTCATCCGGGACCCAAAGAAAAATACATTTACTGTGAGTGGTTCAGAAGGCCGGCTACAGTCGGTAGATGGACGCCTCGATAACGCGCTGTAGCTGTAGTGTAGTGTCGCTGTAAAGTCAGAAGATACTGAGATGATGGCGAATTGTTGTAAACAAAATAGTAACAACCGGACTATCCTTCCCTTTTCGTTTGAACCTCCTGCTATCGTTAGTTTTCTGGCAATCGATGAAAGGTATTTTTGTTGGATGATCCTGTAAGTTTATTCCATGCAGCTGTAAGCATTAATCTATCACTGTCATGCACTCCTGTTCTGTAGTCATACCTGGATAATGGACATGATGCCGGTTACCAGCTGGTACACGTCACCGGAGAAGTGGGAGCCGATGATGTTGAAGGAGGCGTACAGATAGACACCTGTCTGGGCGACCACCAGCAGGATATTGTCCAGCTCTATGTTCCTATCCGACTCATACCTGAAAAGGGCAGATTTAGAGAGGTCTTTTCATTGTAATCCAGCGTTAGGATCCATCTTTGCCGTAAGTATGAATTATGGTGAAGTTTGATATCAGCTCATTTTTTTGTTTTTTTCGACTCAAGTTATCTAACGCTGACGTTGTTGCAACTATCTCCGTTGCTACACATGAGACGGCTAGAATCATTCTTATCTCTTTGCTACAAAAACACAATTTTTCCTTCGCAAACCGAAAAATAAAAAAAAATCGCAAGCGCAACTCCTCATCCACTTCCATGTCTCTGAGCCCCTTCCTCGCCCAAGTTTGTTAACCGTTTACTATCTCGTAACAGCAGGCGAGCTTAGTTCAGTGAGGACCCAGCTAACAACACCCACGACCACAAACTATCACCATCAAAGTTTGTTCCGAGAACCACCCACCTGAGTCGCTGAATCTGTATCATGCCGACCAGTGTGGCCAGCACGGTGACGCTGTACAACACCAGCTCCGTCATGCTGGCGCTCATGATGGCCACCGAGCGCGTGCTGCCGTTGTCAATCAGCACGAAGAACAGGATCAGCGAGATGACTGAGGCGACGAACACCAGGATGCCAAGAAACAGGCCCTTCGACGCCCTGCGAACGCAGAAAGTCATGGTGTCACACGTATTTGAGCGATACTAGCGAATATTAGATGACATTAATAACGATAGTTATCAGTTATGCGTGACAAAATACCGTTCATCATTGGATTAGTTTGACGTAGAACAGTCATGAAAAGCCATGAATGGCTCGCAGAATAATTACTGACCAGCGTCCATTGACCAGTTCCGTACCACTCATTATATTAATTTTGTTATTACATTCCTATATTTATCAGTATATTATAGTATATACTTTATATATTATAAAGTATATTTATTATGTAGTATTACATTTCTAAGACAAAGAAAAAGCAAAGGAAATAAAACATATTCATCTTACGTTTCTTAGCACTGCAGCGACGGAAAGATGATAACAAAAAACTCCAAAACACAGATACTGTAATCGAATATCGAATTTCCCATAAATTGGCACCACCCGGATACCCGGACGATCAGAACGACCGGTAGTCGGACACGGGGGCGAACTGCTGCAGAGGACACCGACCTGGCACAGTCGACCGAGTACTGATGTTTCTTCAACCTGTCGGTAACCACCGACAGACTGAGGTCGGGCACCACGCACACCGTGTTCAGCTTGTTCAGGTTCTTCCACATGACGTACAGCGTGGCCGCGCAGATGAGGGAGTACTCGATGGTGCACGGAAATAGGAACGGCGCTGCCGAGTTCACCAGCTGGCCCATGATGTCGGAGCGCATACACTTGGTGAGCGAGGTGCCCTCCATGGCTGAGCGGAAGTGGTCCAAGTCCTCCAGCAGGGCAGCAGTGTCACCGCCCACCTCAACGCTCTCCGATGATGATGATGACGTCACTGGGCAAGAGTGATGACGTCACAGAGGCAGCGGGTTTAGCGTCATCGATTATCAGCTTCTCAATAAGAAGTTACCGTATCTTATTCGTCGTTAAATTCGCTTCGACCGAAAGGTTTTTCATTGCAGTTCTATCGATGCATTTTGCGTTAAATTATGAATGCAATTAGTAATGGCAGAAGTTGAGCAGTCAAATGTTTCTGTGATGTTTACGTTGAAATGACCTTTAATCTGAGACTAAATCAACGAACAAAGACATGGATGACAAGCTCACTTACGTTCTTTGCTGTCATCCAGTCCTGGGATCGGTAGTGAGTCGTAGTCGTGGTCCAGCTTGTGCAGCAGGTGCACCAGCTCGTGTTTGGTCTCCTCGATCACCACGTTTAGCCAGACGCACAGATTCGTGCCCACCATGTGCATCAGACCGAACCGAGCCACCAGCTTGTGCTGGTTTACACACATCTGACGGGCGGAGAGACGGCGGCACTGAACGAGGTGATAAAGTATCGCGCTAAAAAGGAAACGCCGGAAAAGGAAGTGGCGCTGCGATGAAGCTGGGATCAATACGTGTCGCGGAAATGGATGAACTAGCTTGTTTTTCTCGTTTCTCTTTGTTGTCAAGAAGGCACTAAGCCGGGCGGAACGTAGGAGGTTGTAAAACAATAGTCAGCTAACAACAAAAAGACAAAGTGCGGATAAATGAGACGGCAAATGCTCCGCCTTGGGAAGATTTTTCATCGAAAAAGCCATTTACTTAGTACCTTCTTAATTGCCGCACTTCCTCGTATGACAACAATCACTAACGCCACAAGCCGAACCAGAACAACCTGAACACCGTGTTCGTGGTGCCCGACCTAAAAAATAACGCCTACACGAGCTGGAACTCTTTAGTCAATACGACGCAGTAAACTTCCCTAATCCGAAACTTAACTGTCCTGCAAAGCTAGGGCAGCATGCTTACGCTGGCGTTGAGGAAGATGAAGTACATCTGGACGAAGGTGAAGGCGAGCCGCAGGCCGGGCGTGACGACCACCAGAATGTTGGTGCACTCGTCCAGCGCTGGCATCTCGAAATACTGGCCCATTGATAGACCGCAGTAGATCATACTGCCAATACCGAACACTGGAAACACAGGTACGCTACGTGAGTATGTTGTACTGTCGACTATACAGAGCACTGGCGAGGATAGCTCATGTTTGTCATACTGTTGATTATGAAGACAGGTAAGTACAGGCTATGTAAGACATGATGATCGACTGGGACGACTAGTGATTATTGAAAACGACGGCCTAGCCACCTCGGAAGCAGAGTTGGATGGTCAACTTGTTGGGTATTAGATTCTTGCGATTATAATTAACAGCTAACTCATACGAAAGTAATTATTCAGGTAATGGATGATTAAATATTCACTACATCAAAATTATTCATAAGTTAATGATAATAAATCAAAGGTAGCGACGACTTACGAACGGCTCCCATGCGAAGGTAAAAGCTGCCATAGTTGGCCACGAGCACCTGATATGGTTTCTTCTGAGAGGCGCGGCTGGTTTGGCTCACAGAGTCCAGGTCACGACCCAATCTGTCCCGAGAAGCTAACTCAGGACGCAGGAGCCGACCTGAGGCGGGGCGGCGAAGGGCACAGGAGGTCAAGTAACAGGTCACTCTCTGACCTCTCCCTTTCGCAAAACAAACGAGTCGTTAATCAGCTCAGGGACGATGACTACATGAATAGGAATAACAACATGGGGTTCATATTACAGCGTGCTATTATATATTGACAAATTATTGGCTATTTAAGTCATAGTCGTTGGCAGCAAGAAATAATTACTCCTGGGACCAACACATTTCTTTTCATATAACAATACACTTCAATGGGTGTTAATACACACAAATCGTGCACAGGTCTAATCATACTTACGACGTGAATAAACCGCAAAGCGTGCCAAAGCGTGCGGAATAGATGGTGTGGTAATACACGACAAACGGCATGCAATGATGACGCGTTTTGGATTGAAAGGTCTAAACACGCTTGAATGAAGTTCATGCTCTACTGACAATGACAACTGTCATTAAAGTAAAAGGGCTCTTAGATGGGGATAAATGTTGAAGGTTAGGCTCAGGTCTAAAACTATAAGCAAGAAATACATGGACGCAAACAGCTATTACGTGATTTATCGCCGCTTTTCTGTGCTGAACGCCCGCCGCTGGGACCTGACAAGACGGAATATAAGCATTATTCCTGAAATGATCCTGCATGAGGCAGTAACCCATACAGGTGGTCATAGAAGACGTAAAGGGTTCAAATTGGTAAATACCGGTTCGTTAGGCACTACCGGCAAACCAACAGCAAACAAAACTACCAACAATTAATTTGGTAAATTCTTGGCAAATAACTATTTCGCTCCATTTAACTACGATGATGTAACGTATAAACAAATACCAATGACATTATTATCATCTCCAACTTCGGTGCGCCTATTCAGCGCTTAATAATGAGGCAAAATCGCATAGCTAGCTTATTTTAAGTAAGAGTATCGTAACATTGGTCACTCACTGAGTCGGGAGACGCTGGCGCTCGACAGTTTGGACATCTTTGACGAGCCGCTGGAGGATGAGGCGCCCGACAGGTCACGCATCAAGAACATGTACACGTACAACAGGAACAGGATGCTGACGCTGTACAAGAATATGTAGAACACCTGAAACAGATTATTACGTTGTCAGGGAAACAGTCAGAACGCTAACGCTCTTTGGGATATGATCTTCACAAAAATGAACGATTTTAAGTAGTTGCTCAAAACTGAGTTCCAGGCGCACTCAGAAGTGTGGAGAAATCAGCACTCCGAGTTTGTGTCCATTTTACTCACATAAATCAATATTCTACACTACGGTGTCCGATTTGCAGCAGCAGCATACACCATACTTCAAATACAGAAACTTCTGTTATTTGCAAACGAATCAAACGACAACCCAGCGCTCAGCTGTTATCGACATACATTATAATAGAACGGTGGTATGTCCGGCGAGATGACCTCTGATAGCGGGAACGCCAGTCCGATCACCACCAGCAGTTTGCAGTAGAGGGCACTCAGCACCAGCATAAGAGATTCACTGAAAAACAGGCATTAGTGAGCCGCTGCACCAAACATCAGAGATCCACTAATAAGGACAAGCATTGGCGAGCTACTGCACCAGTAAATGCGTGTCACATCGATGTCAATGTCATCGAGTCTTGCAAACATCGCAACTGGGTACTGTAAATATTTCAGTCATTATGGCTGGTGGAAAGGGAATGTGTGCGATCAGCATTTTTACCTCCTTTAATGCTTGAGCGTCTTCACACATACACAGTTCATCATAGATCACCGAATTGAAGTGAACAATATCGGAACAAAAAAAAACAATTAAATATTATCTGCTGCTCAAGCAAAATACGAGTGGCCATGACGATAAGCCCATATCGATGGCGCTTCGCTCGGTTTCATGAAACGATCCTAGACCAGCAAGATGTGCTCGTGCAATATGGCAATATTGCGGCGATGTTAATGAAGACTTGTTGATCAATGTTGAGAATAGGTGCCTATCCATGGAGCCGAGTCCATTCGGAATGGAACGCCCTGCTATATGCAAATGAAGCGGCACGTGGACACAGGACGATCGAATAATTGCCCGGGTCTAAATAATGTGGTGCTTGGCAGAATCAGCTCATCATCATTCGTAAAGGAAGTCATAGATTTGAACTTCTGACGTCACTGCAAAACAATAGTTAAAATGCATTGCATTTCAAAATAATTACAACAATTATTTTATTTATTGAAGTGGCAGCTATCCAGGAAATGAAAATGCAAATAGGGGATAGTCAGGAAAAACAGCCACACATAATTCCCAAATAAATTAGCAACAATTGCTTCAGCTTTTGGAGCTCATTATTTCGCCATTTGAGATTAAAGTACCAGGTTCGGCAGCACTAGCAGGGAATATGTCTGTACGATAACTATCAAGATAAACGATATGTTTGCACCTGTTAAAAGTATGATTAACACGTACTCATTAGCATCTTGACATCACTTGACATATGACACTGCACCTTTCTTTTTATTCTATTGGTGAAATAGGATTGCTTTATCCCGCGTAGAACGGGACCATTGGCCCAGCAATGGGACAATTTCGGAATCGCACGTCTGACACCGAAACAGGACGGCCACTCAACCTCACATCTAGGGAACCAACGGGACCGGCGAGAGACGCCAGACTTGAGAGATAGCTGAGAGATAGCACCGCAAGACCTGATGCAAAACCTAAGCGGTGGGCCCATCCCACACCTGATGTAGAGGCGGGAGACGCGGTCGCGAAGCCAGCCGCAGTTGTCGCCCACGGTGCTGGCCGTGCCGTCCTCGATGGCCGCCTGCTCCTGCTCCTGCTCCTGCTCAGTCTCCTCGTCGAGCGTGAACAGAACGTCCGGCCCCGGCTTGTCCCCTTCGCGGCCCCAGCGGCGTGATGGAGACGCCGCAGAGGTGAACGTCACCACCGGGACACGTGGCTTGTGGTTGGTGTCTCCCATGACAGGCACGTCTTCTCCGGGCTAGTCAAGGTGTTTAAAAATGGATTTTGACGGATAATAGCCTCTTTACTAATGCGGGTACGATTTTTCGACAAGTTATTGTCATAAGCATCAATGGTTTAATATGCAAGAATACGACTCATAAGTTGTTCTGTTTGTTTGCAAAGTGAATTGATGACATCACGTCTTCTAACCAATTGCTTGCCTTCTACTTATCTTTGGTTTGTCTCACATATCCATTCAATCGCTTCTAGGAGGTGGCTTTCAACAGCCGGTCAAATCTAAAAAGCCGAGTCCTGGCTGGATCGAACGCTCAGCTGTTTCCCTTTCCCCACCCGAAGACAGAGAGCACCCTCACACCGTCACAACACCCTACAGGAGCCACTGGACTGTCACTTCTCCCCTTCCCCTCTGCACCAGACACCAGACACCAGACACGCTGACCAACACCAGCTCCGCTACTGCCTGGCTCACTGTGCTGTGATGAGCCGACCTGCGAGCCGCGGACGGTTAGCCACTTCACAGCTGTTCGCCGAACACATCACACTCAATCAGACACGCTTCCCGTCAGTCAATGACTGGCTTCCTGTCGAACCGACCTCAAGTTGTGTCCTCTCGCTGGGGCACTCGCAACACAGGATGTTGCAACAGGTTCAGAGTCTCTCATTTGCGATTTTGGACTCGCCCTTGGTTTCTATCGTCCGGTTGTTGAGCGGAACACTGGCTACGTGCGATAGTCGGCGGCGACTCGCCAGCATCGCCGGAGCATGCGTGTCGCAGGGAGCGCATTTAGACGATTGGCTCCGATCCCAGGAGTAGGTGCCAACACTGATGCCCAGCTAAAAGTTCGCGTACCCCGGCCAACCATACGAGTTCTTCAAATGAATTGAAAAAGAGTCACGGTTGGCAATGTCCTTGCGAGAAACCCCGAAGACTAGTGAATATCGATGTTGTTCGGGTTCTGATTTTTAGGTTAGCTACTGAATAAGTATAAGGCTCCTGGTTTGTTACACATTACTCAGTGCCTAGAGCGATGTCAGTTCTAATATATGGCAATGCCTCAAGCGATGTCTTTAATGGCTCCGCCTTGGGTCAGACGGAGCGCTAAGAGTGTGATAAATATATAGCAAATAATAATGACGATGATAAAATCATGGCTTTGTCGCAGGTTCTTTGCAGTCAGCAGCAATAAAGACTCGGTATATGACATTAACTATTGAGCAATGTTTTGCCTTACAATCCGTTTTATTTGACGATATTTAATAAGCCTCAATACGTATCATCCAATCCACCATATAAACCAACACCACCATGTGCATTATTGGTGCACCAGGGTGTCCAAAAATTGTTTGCCCCTTGACCATAGACCATTTTACCTCAATGCCCTCACAAAACCAATTGATATTTTAGTACCCGCGTTGGGTAATCTAGGGAAGGCTGGTCAGTGGTCACGGTACTAACTGCAGAGATGCGACCTGGGTTATGATATTACGTGATAAGTTATTTTTTTTAAACCGCCTTTCGAACTCGGAGGCAGTGTCTGCTATGGTGAAGATACACTTTTTGTCAACGTGGCATCCCATTGTTTCTATAGCTCACATTGAAATGATCCAGGTCGACGTTGCCAAATAACTCTGAAATAAATACAAAATAACACTGAGACTGGCTGAAAAGATTTACTCGGCACCTAAGACAACCGTTCATGACGAATAAGCTGAGTTTTTACCTCCCAACGTCGCCGAAATTGCGTCACCTAGCGAAAATGAACGACATGCAAACACGCGAGATGCTAAAATTCAGCAGATAATGCAATAACTGGACAATGCAGGAACGGCGGCGAGTCCCGTTTACCGACGAGTCGCCCATTGAGCTCGGCCAAAAGCCAAACGAAGAGGAAGACCCTTCTGCTCTCACAACATCCGTGAAGCTCCCTCAACCAAAGTGACGAATCAGTCACTCGTGATTTTTGACCGTAGGAGGATTGGCTACTGCAGGCTGTAAAAGCCTCAATTCGTCATTTTGGCCGAACCGTTTTGACCGAGTCCTACGCATAGGTGGTTATGAAGAAGGTGACGTCATGAAACTTGTAGTCGCCAATGCAGGATGTGTCGCAAACAATGTTCGAACTTGTGCTGTTGATGTCTGAGGTGATTTTCCAACAGTGCTCCAGTTCACAAGAAATGTTGTTTGACTGAGATCTCAGGGTGCTATGAGAAGGCCAAACGGTATCACACAAGCTCTAACCTGTTGCCTGTCGAAAATCTCATCGTCATTGCAAAAGGGAGGCTCGACAAGAAGGAGTCAGCGACCGCCAATAAGGACTCACAAGGCGGCTGCGGAAGGAATGTTGCAGCATCAGCGACGAAATGCCGGTATGCCTGATCTCTAGGGAGCCTGTTCGATGGAACATGCATAAATATACCTGGTTTCCATTGGTGTATAAAATTGGGCCGACACATTTTTCGTTCAAAATCTAACAAGACTCAAAAAGGGCGAACATTTCCGGACACCCTGTATGTACATACCAGCTTTGTTGTTTCATGCTCTTTGTATGCACTTGCGGCAGGTCATTGTCATCTTCCAGACATGGCACGATTTCATCCAGGTCGTCTGACTCGCAGTCGGTACAGCTCGCAAGGAACTCCTCCGTGGCGTGACTGTGACCAATAAAACAGCCGTCAGTTAGACAACGACAGAGGCGAGGCAGTGATGACCTATATCAACGACACATGAATAACCAATAACACGACCACCAGCAGCCTAACCGCGGCTACCGACCGAACTTCAGCACTGTCGCGACGGCAATTACTGTAGTTGCGATCAGATTACAACAGTAATTGCTATCATAACTCCATCGCCTCACCTGTCCCGGCGGTCGGTATGCATGATGGAGGTGGGGACCCGGGGCAGCCCGGACAGGGGCCCCGGGCCCTGCCCCTCGGTCAGAGCTGGGCCCTGGGAGGGACCCGCGGCGGGACCCGGCGTCGGCGTCGGGGCCGGGGCCGGCGGTGGCGGAGGAGGATAGACAGGAGCTGTCACCTCCATCCGCTCCGGGGAGGACCTCGTGTGCAGCTGGGGGAAGCTACCTGACCTGCAACACACAGCAGACATAAGGCACTGTCAGTTAGCTGAAATGGATGGTTTGTTTTCATCGTGCAAAATGAGTCTAACTGAACACAGAAGCATAATAAATTAAATATCAAATCGCGACTCGTTGGGGGGGGGGGGGAGAACGGCCCCTCCTCTAATTTTTCAATGGCTCTAAAACTGACGCTATTATTGTCACTAAACTTCGCATACTGACAAAGAAAGACGAGGTCATGACAGGTCGACCGGAACCTACTATACTATCAAAACTGCTGTATCGGATTTTGAACATTTCGGAAATATAAAAATATTAAGTAATTTTACAATTATCCAAAAGTATTTTCTCTTTCAAACAAAATACATGTAATGAAGAACTGTTCCATCAATACGTGTACCAAATGCTAAATTAATATGTTCGAAAATGGTTTGTCTTTCAAAAGCCGAAAACATCCCTCTTTTCGTGACATTTCTGAGCATGGATTTCATTCTTTTCTTCATTTTCCTCGATTTTTGTGGAATAATGTTCCAAGGTCATTTTTAGCGTATTAGACGAAAAACTAACCCGTTAACATGTGTTGCAGCGCCTAATTACCAGCAGGTTGTCCTTTTAGACCTTGTGACTTCAAATGACATTGACCTAATCTATGGCCACCAAAGGCCCATAACGGTACCTAAGAGTGTCAGGGGCACGGTTCATGCCGATTTATTAGATACATATGCGTTTATTGTCGTTATTTCGCACGGAAATCCCATCCACTGAAAACGGTATGGAATATATTTATATTTATATATATATTTGACGTGACCTGTGACGTCATCAAAGACTGGATATCAAACTAAGGATACTATTCTGAAAGATTTTGTACAGAGCTATCGAATGCCGTACGATTTTTTGAAAATCGGCCCAGAAGTCTCAGAGATAAAAGGGGAGCCCTTTTAGTGGGAGTAGCGAAACGCCCCCCCCCCCCTCTCCCCTCCCATCGGGGGACAGGGGGAGCGAATAGCCCAACGGGGCGCGGGTTAAAATAATTATTGACTTCAATAACTTCCAATAACTAAGCATTTTTCAACTTCGGTACCATGTAACACAAATAATTACTTATTCAAAGCAAAATGCAGATAATTGACCTGCTGCATGTTGATTTTGGTACTACGTTTTTATGTCAAATGTACCTAACCTGTCAAATGAACACAGATTTACTGGACTATTCGTTTGCAACAAGATAACTAAAATATTGTATTTTCCCTCCTAAAGTTCCAAAAAAAACCCTCCTGAAATAGTATAGTAGATCGATCGAGACGACCTGTGACGAAATCGTATCGTAGCAGTATGGTAACAACGGCGTCGTAAAATGGAGGTAAAATTTTACATTTTAATGAGGAATGTAAGGGGCGGTTGCCACCCCCTCAGTTTTTCGGGAATAACTAGCGTAAAAAGCGAAGGATCGCGACAAAACTTTCGATACTCTAGTAATGATAAACTTTACACCTACTCTTAATATTTCGAAACCATGACCCAGATGACTCGTGACCTGTGACCTTTTTTCTCAAGGTCATGTCAAGCGCAAATGGCGTTCCATGGCATATCATTGCTTATAACTCGCGCGCTTGCTGATTTTTGATGTTCAGGAGTATACAAACAGGTACATGTAACCATGTAACCTACGATGGATCCCAACGACTCATATGGTTCCCAATGAGGCCACGACCCTCCAAAGGTCAACCAAGTCACTGACCTCTGATGTCCTCGCGTGACGTTTTTCAGAGCTTTCTAGGGTGTTTTTATGCGCTGATTTCGAATTTCACATTCATTTGACACAAATATGGTTTCAAATGAGTTCATGATATATAACAGGTCAAGCGAGGTCACTGACTTCAGATGACCCAAGTTGACCTTTCACTTTTAACTAGGAATAAAAGTCAACTGAGAACCGAAATGTGACAAAACGCATTCTACTGACCAAGAGAAACGTCTTGGCCTTTAGAGTGAGACTCTAGCTTGATTAGAAATCATTCCATCAGCAAAAAAGAAATTTCGATAATTTCGGGTCATTGAACTGACCTCAGATGTCACCAAATGACCCAGGACTAAAAAAGGGTCACCGTCGGCTTTGTCTCATCACAAGCAACACGCTCGTCTTTACTGCGAAGCTTTAGC
>JARFNZ010025223.1:0-14407 GCA_031763405.1 Balanus nubilus
ACCGACCGCACCGACCGACCGCACCGCGCGAACGCTCCGTCCGACCGCTTCGTCCGACCGCTCCCTCCGACCGCACCGTCCGACCGCACGGCCCGACCGCACCGCCTGACCGCACCGCCCGACCGGACCGCTCCGTCCGACCGCGACCCGTCACGGCCGCGCTCGGTCGGCCCGCGCCGCCTGACCTGACCGTGTTACAGCCGCGCTACCATCACACTGTCACCGGCGGCGTCTGAGCTAGTTTACTACCGTCACCGTCACTACCGTCACGGCACGTTTCTGAGCCGTCAGTGTCACGCCGGGCCGTCACAGTGCGTCACGGGATGTTGTAACGTCAGCTCGGGTCGGGAAGCTGCCTGATTTCGAACCGGCACGACGGAGGGGCTGAGTTCTATCGGTCATCCATTAAGGCTGGAAGCGGGCTGGTGGAAGAAAGCCAACGAAACAAAGCCTCTTCATTTACGGCGGAATATTTAACTCAATAAATAAGTGGCTTTCACCTTACCTCATCACACCTCGTCTCCCATCCCGACCCTGTCCGGCTTGTTAGGGCGACAGAGACGATGTTCTTGTGGGAGCCGCTTCTTGTCCCGACGGCCGAAACTGCCTGCTTTATCCATCGGCGACGCCTCCGCGCTGCGCAGGGCCGCTCACCGCGCCAGGAAGCCCCGGCGCCTCTCCGCCGTTTTTGCCCCGGAGCTGCACACAGCGCGCGCATCCTTGGCATATGCTAAACGGACGGACTGGCCTGTTTGCCGGCGGGACGGACGGACTGGCCTGTTTGCCGGCGGGATTGGGACGGAGGGTGGGATGAAAAATGGAAATTCTTGGATGTTTGGGATAGCCGGCCGTGGCTGAACGCATGCGGTGCTGGCGCCATGCCAGGTGGACGACCTTTCAGGCATGGTGGTAGAAAAACTAACACATTGAAATGCGGCTGATGTTTTTAAACGCACATCAGGGGCCTCGCTTCAGACAGCTACAGGCTATCTTGGCTGGCGCGTTACCATGAGTTACAAGGCCAGGTGACGTATGGGCATGGCCTTGTCAATGTATGCTGCGATCTGCCGTGATGTGCTCAAGATAGTGTCTCGTTCAGAGTTCGGTCGGATAGGTAGGTTCTCATGACGGTTTTGTGCTAGTGTCGCTCTGGAGTCAGCTTAAAAGCTCTGGAGCTGGCGGGGACAGGCAGCCACCTCACCGTCACCAGACCGCTCCATTGTTCCGTGGCTGAGGCTCATTACGACGAAAAGATGCCATTCTCACGCCACATGGAGCCAGAGTCGACTGTAGTTGGGTAACACGAGATCGGAAGGAATGCTCGAATGAGCTGGCGTAAGGTAGAACGATCCCCTGTACGATTTGGAGCGTTGCTAAAGTCTTTACTTGACACTGTTAGCTCCCCTAGAAGTTCATACAAACTAACATGGCTGTAATTGTAGCGTGGAATATTACGCTCAGGTGCCTGAGGCCTTGGCGATATCTCATTTACGTTTCGGTGCGCGGGTTGATGGGAGTGGTCACATTTTATTGGTAGTTTATTCAGTTCCGTGTGAATTTGCGGTCAGTGAGGCAAGGTGAACCGGGAGTTCACTGGCGCGCTGCCGAGCTAAAAACGATAATCGCTGCTTAGTTCATTTGTAACCCATTTAAATCAAATTGCCCGGCATAAACCCCGTGGCAAGAAAAGACCAAGCTAAATGGTGTTAAGTGTCCATGAATGTGAGGCATAGCGCACATGTCCATTTTGGCTCCGTCTTAGCTTCATCTATTCTGTTGACGTTGATGCCTAATGTTCATCGTCAACATTACCCTAATAAACTCCAACAAATATGACTCCATGACCGGACACATTCCCTGGCGCGTGACGGGCGGGCAATTCAGCTTCGTGATCAGTCTCCCTGTCGGCTCGCAGTGACCGGTCAGCACGGCCGAGAACAGTCATTAATTCCGCTATACGAGCACGTCATCACGTACCGAGCGGCGCCTTACACGATCGCCGACAGCCGCCCCGCTATATCGGCCGCTCAGCGACCCGCGACCTGTGACTCGAGAGCAGCAAACGTTCGGAGCATAATTAATTATGTGCCCCGGCCGACCGACGCCGGGTCACCGCTCCGGCGGTCCGCCGCGCTGGAGGGGCGGTGAAGGCTGGTGACCGCTGGTGGGTGACGGCTGGTGACCGCTGGTCGGTGACGGGACGGTGATTGCTGGTCGGTGATGGCTGGTGAAAGCTGGTGACCGCTGGTGACCGCTGGTCGGTGACGGCTGGTGACCGCTGGTCGGTGATGGCTGGTGACCGCTGGTCGGTGACGGCTGGTGACCGCTGGTAGGTGACGGGGCGGTGATTGCTGGTCGGTGACGGCTGGTCGGTGACGTCTGGTGGCCGCTGGTCGGTGACGGCTGGTTCGGTGACTCTGCTTATGATTGGTGGTCGCCGGCCGGTGATGACTGGTCGGTGACCGATCCAACGCGGGCCTACTGCCAGAGTCGGGTTGTTATGTCTGAGGTCGGCGACTGTTAGACCATGTCTCCACCGCCGCCACTGTAGTGCACTGCCCGCCGCCGCCGCCGCCGCCGCCGCCGCCAGCCTCCTGCGATGTGTTAAGCACTGTCAGCTCCGCGGGTCGCCTTCCAGGCGCCGCCCGCCTGCCGACGTCAGTGACTTGTGCTTACATCTCCTTTTCTCGTACCGCGAGCTGTTTGACGAGTGGCCTCTCGACGTGCGCCGCTGAACCTTTGTGTCGATAGGTGGGGAATTGAAGGGTCCTGGAATACACTCGTCTGTGTCGGATAATCTTGATGGAACTCTTGTCTCGTAGAAAATGTCATGTTGTGAGGCAGCGGTTCTGCTAAATTGTAGCGGTAAGTGCCGTAAGTACGTGTTAAGATCTGGCCTGGAACTGAGGCAGGCGAACCATGTAATCTGGCGTTTCATCGCAGCGTATGGACACTGCTTTACTAAGACTTCCGATGACGCGTCCAGAAATATCTGTGTGAGGCCTTATATGGGCGGAAATGATCTAAGAAGTAAACGTGCCCATAAACCGATTTGTCACCATGAGTGAAACCTAATTGCACAAAAATGACAGCCTAGCGATGGCGATTCAAGAAACCCGTAAAATGATCGTCCTCGAAATGTCTGCCAAACCATCATCATAGCATGTTATAAGGCGATAAACGGTGCAGATATGGGAATGTGACGAGAGTTTTTATAAACGTCTTAAAAAGTGTTGTGTTTTATTCGTTTTTATTTCGATGCACCCCATTTTGTCCCGTCGTTAGACCGTTTCCAACTGGTGGACGTGTCGCCTTCTTGACTTCTTCTGGCACCTCGTTGTAAACACGCCGTCTCGTCTCCCGCCGACCTGTTCAGTTGTCGGCGCTTGTCAGAGGACTCCTCAGCTCCCTGCAGACAGCAGCAGTCAGCAGGGAGTCTGAGGAGGCTCCGCTCAGCGCTGAGCTGACTCAGCCGCTCAGCACGCTGCAGGTCACCACCGCGCCGCCGCCGCCGCCGCCGCCGCCGGACCGCCCCCCTCGGGATTTGTGCCGACCTCGCCGTACAATGCTCTCTAATGGAGCCTGTCATCAGGGTTGTAGCACCCACACCGTGCAGCGCTGCTGTCTGTGGCGCCACAGTGCCTTTGCAGTCACGTGGACCCGCCGCGGTCCCACGTGTGTCTCTGTGGCCACTCGTGTCCCGCAGTATTCCCTACTCAGACCGTCAGCCGGCGACTCTGCGGTCGACAGCCGGTGTCCCTACTTCGACTCCGACTCCTTCTCCGGCTCCGGCTCCGGCTCCGACTCCGGCTCCGACTCCGGCTCCGACTCCGGCTCCTGCGGTTCGTCCGGCCTTGCCGGGTTCGACGACCTGATTTGTCGCGCTGCCGGGCCGCGAAGAAAACACAGACGGCATTGGGGTCAACGAGATCGACTGCTGTAGCGGCCTGGTGCCGGCGGCGGCGGCGGCGGCGGCGTGACCTTTGGTGGCACGTGAGGAATGTTTGTCGCGGCTCGGATTGTGCCACTTGATAGACTGCAGCGATTGGAGGTGGGGTGGCACGGGCGGGTGTGTTTGCGTACCTATATGTGTTTCCGCCCACAGTTTCCTCCGCCCGCTCACTTCCGTCTTTACCTGGGAGTGCCACTGCACCGAAAAAGACACTGATTGGCACCCCTGTAGCGACTTGACCCGGTGCTGCTAAATACGTGCTTCAGGCCATGCGGTGCAGCATAACTACAGGCGTTTACCACTAGTGCCATCTATGAGCGGAAATTTCGACAACTATACTGTTGCCCATGGACAAATGCAGTGGTTCAGTTATCAGTATGATAAAATAAATGTTCCTACTGTGTCATGACACCTGAATTAAATAATCCTGACCTTGACGAGATGGAATGTCGATGAAAGCTATTTTTGTCAATGCCTAACAAAGTCTGCTTCGGGTACCTACGCCTGTGGAATATATATCTCAGCTGTACTTAAGAGCGGCCGACGGTTGCCGTTAGCGCCATCAGGCAGTCCCCTGTTGGCCACATGTCTATCGTTCCCACACAATCTGACTTGCTTTAATCTGTGTGCAGACTATCACGGCGCCAGTTATGACTCACAGCAACCAGAAGCCACGATCTGTGGCGGCGAAATCATACAGCTTAGTGAAGTCCCTGACTGTGATGGAGCGAGCTGCCGTGATGTAACCAGCTCGGGTCATCTAGACTGTGTGATACGGGTGGCCAGGCTAGATTATATCATGGTACACAAGCCCAGTTGGCAGTACCTAAATCGCAATACAGCGAGTTAGCTCAATGGTTATTCAAATTACAAAATAGCCGGTTCGGGTCACATCAAACCGTGATATGGTAAGCTCGGGTAAGATGGAGTCGTGACACTGCCTCGTGTTCTGCGCCTGGCCAACACGAGGGCCAAGGCATGATGAATGACATGAGGCCGTGCCTCGTCATTATGTGATGCTCGTGCGGTGGTCACGACTAGCATACCGGCTCAGTTCGCACAGTGTCTGATCACGTGACTGAACCCATCCAAACTGTGTGTGGTCACGTGGCAGGTCATATGGATTTGATATCTGTTGGCGTATTAGCATGGAAAGGCGGAACGGGGCGTCGGTCGTCAGAACTATGGTGGGTACACGAGTGAGTCTCCAGTCGATGGGGAGGCGCCGGCGGACTCCGGACCTTGCAGTGCTGTAAAGGAACAGGAGTGTTGAACCCCGACCTCTGTCTGCCCGCGATATATGTATGATTATGATCGTCGTGCCGCCGCCGGCCGCCGTTTGTCTGTTTACTCACCGGTCAGTCCGGCGGCGGTATCTGGTGTTCCCCACTATCACGGCTTTACTCCCTGCTCAGCCCGGCGGCCGTATCTGCCGTGTTCCCCACTATCACGGCGAACAAACGGCGCCCGTGTGTGGCGCCTGTCGTCCGGCCATCTGGCGCGCCGTCGTGGCGGTTGTACCGTGCACGTTCCACTCCCTCTCCTGGGGGATGCATAGGAGCGCCGCACTCCGGGGTGGGAGGTATGCAGGAGAGGGGCACATGGCGCTCTCCCGGGGAGGCTGCAGGACCGACACGGAGACAGGCAGCTGATGAACAATCCTGGCAGAGGCGGACAGCTGACGAGTAATCCTGACAGAGGCGGGCGGCTGACGGGTCCCCCGGCAGCCCTCTGTCGTCACCCCGCTCACCCTGCGGTCCGTCACCCTGAGTGGCCGGGGTGGACCAGTGGCTCTGTGAAGCGTATGGTTATGTGATTTGGTGGTTATCGCCCGTTTCGGTGCAGTGGAGTAGTGGTCCGACTGATGACAGGGTAGATATGTCGCGGACAGTCGAGTGGCCGGAGGGTCCGCAGCCGGCCGGCCGGCCCACCGCCCGACCGCGGCCTGCACCGCCTGCTGCAGTTGGTGTGCACTGTGCAGGTGGCCGGCCGCTGTGCCGGGTGTAGATCTGCCGAGATACGGCCGCAGGGGCCGTCCGAGTAGCACCTGGCCCCTCCACCGGAATGAACCCTGTCAGTCCCCCGCGGAATGAACGGAGCTGTGATGCTTAATGCAAGGGCACGGCGTCCTGAAGCGACATGGTCAAGGGTAAAGTAAAGCAAAACAAAGACGAGTTATGTGGGTGCCAGGTGTCGGTTGACCTGGCTGGTGGCCACACAGACACACAACTAACCAGGAAGTGTGGACGGCGGCTGGTCAGTGGTCGGTCGACGCGGCTGGTCAGTGGTCGGTCGACTCGTGGTAACTCCCGAGGTCGGCCGGCTGTCGGCGGCGTGCGTCGCAACCAACCGCTTAACCACACCATCGCCTTGTCTGCCGCGTTTTTCGCCTCCTCTTCAGCTCCTGTACGGCATCGCGCTACACGCCGACACGTTTTTCGCAGTTTCCGTGACTCACGAGCGTTTCTGTTTTTCTGCCCACACCGCCGACACGGGAGGCGTCACCACTGGGGAGAACGTGCGAACGTACAGCCCGGCGCCCAGCAGTCATCGTGGGAGTGTTCAGCGTCGTCACCTCACTAGCTAACCGCCGGCTCGATGTTGCATCACGGCTTCGCGGGTTTGGCGGCCGTCCGTGACGAATGACCGCGTCAGATTCGTTCCACTCACCGTGCGGCACCAGCCGGAGACTCGCGGTAGTGAATGCTTGACAATGGCACCGTGGCACCGTTGCGCAGTTCTGAGATCCGGCTATGTCGGCTGTGACGAACTGTGTCAGCTGTGTCGGGTTTTGTCGGACTGTGGCGGACTGTGCCAGCTTTGTGTCGGGCTATACTGGCTGTGTTGGGCTGTGTCAAGCTGCGGATGGCTGTGACAGGCTATGTTGCTGTGTCGGGGGTCAATTATGTTGCAATGCTACCGGCGCCCTTCCCACTTTACGGCGATGAAGTGCCGCTGCAATCACGGTGAGTTTTCAGAGTGTCGCTTCACGAGTCACGACGATGCCCCGGTTGCAGCCGAGGTCAGCACTCAGCGTCAGTGTCGTCAGGGCGGAGTACCATGCAGAGACGGGGCGTGCCGCTTTTAGAAGAGACGTCGGTGGTGTTCTGGCTCTGCGGTGACGGGTCTAATTTACAGCTGCAGTGCAGCGCGATGCGACGTCAGGGTGTTACTCCACGGCAGTACGTCGCCGCGATTCATGAGCCTCCGCCGCCGCCGCCGCCGCCGCCGCACCAGGGCCGGGGAGTCCTGAGTTTCTCTGAGACAGCCATGGCTTCTGTTGTACTGCTGCTGACCGGCTTGCTGTTGGATTCGTCTGTCTTGCTTCCCATCCGGTCCGAGGCGGAGTGGAGTATTGAAGACGGCGCACCCGTCCAGCGGTCCTCCCCTTCCGGTCCGAGAGCGGCAGTGGCTGGCAGCTGGTCGATCTCTGTCGGAAGCCTTCAATATAGGGTAATGAAGCGCAAATATTGGGGAAGAACCGCTTCAATGAAACCTGACACCTTTCCCTTTCCTTTTGTCGACTGCGGCCTTGAGAATATCGAATTCCCTCCGCGGCGGATGTTCTTTCGCGTCGTTCGTTGGCGTCTTTCTTTGCGGATGAAAGAACCGTTCGCTGCTGAGAGGAGGCTGGTCTCAGAAGTGCCTCTGGTAAGGTTAGAGCTTAAGCAAACAGCAATCCTAGCGTATGGTATTGGTGAGGCAATAGTAGCCTACACAATATGCGTCGGTGGCATGAATAGCATGTGCGCCTTTTTAACTTCATTATGCACACGATGCCTCCTGACTGAAGTTAATGCGCCATTGCTCAAACCTGTCCAGATAGTAACTACCATTTCGCAAGTCTGTCGTTCTCACGGCCGTTTGCATGAGTTTTAAACGGTGTTCCATTTTCGCCTGGCATTACATGAGATGAGCGTTCACGTTTGCGTCATCACGTCATTATGGCCTGGCAGGTCGTTCTGTCACCCATTGGTTTATCGAGGTCGAAGGCTGTCGTTGACCTCGTTGATAATAATCGGTCGAACGGTAGCGGAACGTCGCGTAGTTGCGATAATCAAAGGAGCCTGATTTGGAGTGGTTGTAGTTTTTGCCGCATATGTTTCTATTGTGCCGGTCCGGCCTGTTGAAGAAGTGAACCGAGTCGTGAGCTTGCCCTCATTCTGCCAGCAGCACTCTGCTCAGTGATGTGTTCAGGTCCACGCACTGTCTGTCGAAAGTGAGCACGCAGTTTTTTTTTAATGCCATGCATTCAGCGCATCATTGTGATGACTGGGTAGGCTACGCGCCTTTCGTGTTAAAATGCCGTGAACATTATGAAATAATGGAGGTAGAATTAGGCCTTACTCAAAAGAATTTCATCTGCAGGCATGTTCGTTGCGTTTTGACATTCCTTTTTGTGTCATCGGTCCATGAAAGCATTGGAAAGCGTGAGTCTGCAAAGCATCAAATTGTATTGTGATGTCAATTAATTCAAACGGTGTGGAAAACTCCCCGCCAACCGCAATATTCTGGTGCGAGTCTATAAAAGCAGGTACGTATATGGTGTCGTCTATATGACAGTGAAAGTTCATTCTTTTCACTTAAACCTTGCAATACCTGTTGTTTTTGCCATGAGTGTGAATTTAAAAGGTACGAGTTATATCCGTTTAGAGGTAACTTTGCCAGAAACGGCATCATATGTGGTGACTGGTGTGCAATTTGGAATTCTTCTGACTCATAGAGTCGTAGTATCTACGTACAACATGGAGGCACGAACGCCTACCTGGAACTGTTGACTTATAATGATAACATTTAAAGCCGGTTTCTGTGCCGGCGCCCGACTGCGAAGTCCGCCGGATTCTGAACTCAACAGCAGGACCGGTTTCAACGCCGGCCGATTTTTACACCCGCATACCGACCAGGTGTCGCCCCTTCTGCTTCACCGCCGCTGTGGTCCCACAAATCGCCGGAGAGCTCTTCACCTATCCCCGGTCCGTCGCCGCCATCATGTCCCGCGTCACTGCTCTGTCCTCGTGTCACCGGCCCTCGTCAGGGACAGACAGGGGACGAGGGACACCTGCGCCGGCGGCGACAGGCGACATCTGGTGGCATCCCACACGAGCTGCGAAACCCGACGCGCGCGCCGTACGCCCGACTCTCGTTTATTGTCCAATTAGAGGGGCAGCAGCTGAAGCAGGGTGCCCCGCGGCGGTTTACCGTTCGTCGACGGCAGCTGGCCGGCAGCCGGTGGCGGGGGCGACACGGCAGCCGAGAGCAGAGGAGAGCGACCGGAGTCGAGAGGTGATCCCCGACCTTCCGTCACAGCTGCGATGGGCCGCTCCGTCGGGGGACGGCCGGTTTACGGCCCTCACAGCGTCGCCGTCGCCGTCGCCGTCTCACGCCCGGTGGCAACCGGCGGTGTCGCATTACGCCGCCCCGACGCCCGGCTGTCGGTGGGAATATTTACACCGGAGATGGCCGCAGACAGGGGAGCAGCCCGCCCTCCGCGCTCCCCGCCCCGCCCCGCCCCGCCCCGCCCCGGCCCGGTCCGGTCCAACACGCTCGGAGACTCGTCGGCCGTTTGGGCGACCGGGTGGCGGTTTTTGCGCGGTGGGACGGTGTTTTTGCGGCGGTAAAGTTATGCCGCGGCCGCGACGGCGGCGGGTCCCTCTGGCCAACGGAGCTGCTGTGAGTTAGTTACCTCTCTACTGCGCGTCGGACCCGCCCTTCAGTGGACCGACAATGGCGAGTCGTGAGTCGGTGGAGTCATGGCTCTGACTCGGCGCCGCCCTGAGCCAATGGCGCCCACGCCCTCCTGTGTGACACGGGGCAGCCCAGCTGGATCGGACCGCTCGCTTCCGCGACAGGAGGGCGCTGGAGGAAAATCCGGGAGGAGTTCAGGAGGGGGGGGGGGGGGGGTATCGACGGGAACAAAATGCCGCAGTGTTACTTCAGGGCGTACCCTCGTCCACGGACTGTTGCGTGCGTGTCTGGTCTGTTCGGGGATCGTGCAGCAATGCTGAGGGCGCCGTGGCGTGCCCGGCAATGGACAGGGCCGACAGCCACCGGATCCCGTAGGAGCCGCAGGGCCGCAGGTGGTACGGCCGCCGTCTCCGACCCGTCTCTGCCCAACTCGGCTAGGTCTCCTGTCCGGACCGGAGTCTCTCACCTAAAGATCCCCTGCGGTGCCGACCCCTGCCGTCCCTTCTCCCGAGACGCGCCGGGCCACATTCCTGAGCCCGACCCATCCCATTTCGTCGTGTTCCTGCCCGGCTATCTAACGCCCGACGAGTCCTGCCCGTCCCATGGACCGGCTGTCTTACGCCGGACGATCAGTAATGGCCCGTGAAATGGACAGCTCCGGGGACCCACCCGCCCGCTCGGTGATCCCTCACTTACCGGTCCGAACAGATCGGGCGGGATCTGACAGTCTTCTCAGTCGCGATCCTAGACCGATCGGAGATCCGATCGGGACAGGAACGGGTAAACAATAGGCTTGAAGAAACCTGAAGGACCCTGGCAGCAGCTGACCGGGCTACAAATGAGCTCTGTCAACTCATGCCAGTAGATGTATACCAGGGCAGGGTAGCTGTTGATCCCTTGCACATTTTTGGAACATGCTAATTTTCCAGCCGACTCATCATCACCACTCATGATGCTTGTAGTAACTATGCTCGAGCAGAGAGTGACATGTCATCCACCCATGATTGTTGGTGATTATCGGTGATCATTGGTGATTGTCGGTGATCACCAATGACGTCATACGGGGGTGGTTTCGTAGGTCAGTATCGGCGGGTCTCAGTTCCGCTCTGTGGTTACTGATTAGCGTGTCTGTTCCTCGTCCCGGCGGATCTGAGTGCCGCCTGGTTGCGGCCGTCACCGCTGGGGTCGGACTTCCCCTGCCATTCACACTGATCCACACCGTTTGCGGTTGAATTTGATCCACACCCCGGCTCTCTGCCGGGAAATGGGCCTCAGGGCCGGGCCCGGCCGGTCGCGGTGCGCTGATTTCTTCCCATCGTTCGTAACAGCGGACGGAACCGGACCCGCTCAGGCCTCCCGGCGATTTCGTGATGGACCCGCAGTGAATGGCTGAGACGCGCCCAGCCTGGCTACCGGCCGGTGTGATCGCGGGACGGCTCCGTGCCGGGATAAGGGGATCATTTGTTCATGATACGAGACAGGCTGATCAGATACTCAGGTCACGTCAGCTGCTCGTTTATTCTGATACTGGAGTCGCGTCATGAATCCGACGCCCATGCTGGAGTCAGGCCATGAATTCGTCCGTCCTTCACTGAGTTCGCTACACGGGTCGGTCCGTCCATGATGAAGAGCCCGTGGTCCGTCCACACGGTGCACGGTCTCATTTACTCAGAGCTCTGGCCTGACGGTGGCCGCACTTGGAGACGGCGTCTGGAACTCGGTCACCGGCAGAAACTCTGTATGAGGTTCCATTAGTGGGTCACAGCTGTGCACCGTGGACGTCTCTTCGCCAGACCTCCTCATGACTGTCGCCTACTGTCCAGCACTTCGAAATGGATGGCCCAGCTGTGAGAGCGTCATTAGGAGGCTCTAATCGAATTCTGAAGACGGCGAATGGAATCGGCGGCACCCCCGGGCGGTTTCCTTGTCGCGATGCATTCCGGTACCTTCGCTCCCGTACCGCGATCGATCAGGTTTCTTTTCATCACGAGCTCGATCTTCTTTCGTATTCGACAATAGTGTGTGCTCGTCGGGAGCGGCGACGCCCGAAGATTTTCTGAAGATGAAAAGACAATTCTTCAGACAAATGTGAAGCAATAGGACTTCAGACTGAACATAATATTTTCAGACGTTTGATCACCAGATGTTTTTGAAGCGCCTTATGATTTTGTGTGTTATTTTCCACAATAAAATCATCATTTCAGAACTAACAAATACTTATCATACCCTGATATTTCTTTGCAGCTCGTCAGAAAATACCGATATAAAAGGAGCGTGCGTGTGGGCTTCGGTCATCGGTAGGCTATTTTCCACCGCTGATTGCTGGAAGTGGACACGTATTGACGCCGCCCCAGCATTGGGACGCGCGTGGATAGGATACCGTCTAGCCATCAGAACTGTACTGACGCCGTCGCAGCCTTATCTGTTACGGGCCAATCAGCGTCCAATCGATGGCACCGATGCACGGTCCGTCCGGGAGTGGCGGTAATCCGCGCACATAAGAGTCCCGCTGTCCAGACGCGGCTCCGCGCGGCTGGCGGGTCTCCCAGGCTTAGATGGGCTGGATGAGCTGAGGAAAGAGACGGGGCGGTTTGTTGCTGAAGTGGAATTAGCGCTACACTTGTGCCCGATAGCCGTCGGACTGGGAGCAAAAGGGTGACGCCTAGAGAGGGATCAAACAGTCTTAGCCAGGTGAAGTGCGCTGATCGGGGCTCCTCCAATGGGTGCGCGAACGAGCCGATTGTTCTCTGAGCGGCGCTGAGCACCTGATATGGTCCCACCGGCTGTCACGCTCCGCCACCTCGCACCGTCACACCGTCACACGGTCACGTCGTCACGCCTCCGCGCCCATTGAGCCGACAGCCGACACTGGCTCCTCACCACAGCGGCAGCCACAGCGCCGTCCGCCAGCCGGAGGCCTCAGACAGCAGCGCCAACTGTTATACACTGAGGCCACGAATGGCCGCTAAGCTGCTGGCCTCGAAGCTGCCAGCCTCAAGCAAGCGGTCTAAGATGTCCGCCTCATACAGCCTCAAAGTAGGCGGCTAGTGGGCGGTGAATGGAGCTCCCCGCTCTTCTGCCTCTGCTGCTCCGACGGCGGCGGCGGCAGAGCGTTCCATTGTTACCGGGTCAGATCGGTAACGGGCCGCGTCCCGCGCCGCCCGCGCACCCGTGGGTCCGCCGCGCGCGCACGATGACTGATGAGCGACAAATGCGGCGCCGCGGCGCGCCAACCGCGACGGGTGGCGCACCTGGCCGAGGAGTGCAGTTGGAGGAAAACCGGGTCCGGCTGTGGTCTCCGGTCGCCATTCAGGGCATGGCTTTGTTCCGAGACCGGTCGCGAAGGACCGCCGGACCGGATGAAACGTCGTTTGCACTACCGGTCCTCGTCCGTCGGCGGGGTTTCTCGCGCCGCCGGCGCGTCGAGCGCCGCGCGCGCCGGAACACTGCGCCAGATTCGTCGCCATTAGTGCGTCGTTTAGGGCGTCATTGAGGCCGCACGGCGAGGCCCGCCCACTTTCCTCTTGTTACGCAGTTCGCATGACATCAGCACCAGCACCTGGCGGGTCGCGGAGTCGCGGGGTGACCGGGGTCACGATCAGCACCCAGCCGCGTGGAGCGATGGATCAGGGAGCTGCTGCTTGTCGGTCCGGATGAGAGGGAACCCTGGCCAGGACGTGGTGTAGTGGACAGGCGTAATATGGTCGACCGGCTGCTTGTTTGTCCTGTCATGTCGCCTGTCGCCGGCGCGTGTCACGCGGCGAGGCGAAGCACTCAGCCGGCGGCAGACTGGCTCCATGTCGGGCGGTGGGCACTGTCGACGTGCGGTGAGCAGCGCTCTGCTCTCGCCGCTGACTGCGGTCAGTTGAGGTCTCAGTCCGGTCCATTACGGCGGCACGGCCGGCGACCTGTGTACTGTGTAATGCGTGACTGAGGTCGGTGGCGGTGTCGGGCGCGGATTTCACAGAGTGTGACAAATGACTGTCCCGCTGCACCGCCTGCAGAGCTGCGGCGGGCGTCAGACGGAGAGTCTCTGCAGAAGCGACCTTGGCGGCCCGTCAGCGAGCTGTCCGGCCCGGCAGCAGAGCTCATGACAATAGGCAGTTGAGACGAGCCGAGCCGCAGTCTGAGCTGTAGCAGCCGCCAGGGGACGGTAATCGCCGATCAGCCGAGCTTGCACAGCTCTGTTCGTGACGGTATGCTAGCTAGCTGGCAGTTTTGAAACGCGCTTCTTGCTCATGGCCAAGTGATACACCAGCGTAGCCGAGGGGCTTGGAGCATGACTACTCCTAACCTTTTCATCACGTATAGGATCAATTAGCTAGATTCAACTAGGATTTCGGTGGGGTAGGTAGGACAGGGCAATCGTCAGAACCCGATGAAACGAACAGTGATGTTCTTCTCACGCGAGTGACGGACCCTTGACGCGATATTGACACAGTTGCTGATCGCGCAGCTCCGGATACGTCCAGCGCAGATGCCAGCGAAGTTCCGGTAAGTTCCGGGTGAACCAGACAATTTACCGACAACTTCCTGGCAAGCTCCGGGTCGTGTCGATTGCACAGGTGGTGCCGTCTGAAACTTCCCCTCGCTCCCTCCACTCCCCCATCCCTTCCGCACCTCCCGGCTCTTCCTTCCCCCCCCCCCCTCCCCGTTATCGGAGGAGGGCGGGACGGCGGACCTGTCTGAAGCCTCTCCCAGTTCATCCGCCCGGCCGTCTCTGATGAGGGCAGCGGGAGGAGCGGTGGGTTCGGGGCGGGGGGCCGGGGC
>JARFNZ010025334.1:0-14406 GCA_031763405.1 Balanus nubilus
GATACCTACAACTTGTATATCTCGGATTTTCTCATCTCGGTGACCTGAGATCAGGTCAATTTCCTGGCTTCCCCATTGTAAGTCAATGGGGAAAATACAATCATTCTTTTCGGAGGAAACGCGTCAGTCTGTCTAATTCTTGCAGCATCACGTAACCTTAGGCTGTTCTTGATGATCAAAGTGCAATGTTTAATCATTGACGTCATCAAGGTCATGAGGTCACCCGAGGTCACTTACGGGTTTTTGCCAATAACTTTTGATAGAGAAGAGACATAAACGTGCGGAAGGCACCAATGCGTTTGTCTCGTCCAGGCGCATCAACTGACATGCAACATTATCTTTTCGGGCCAACACGTGACCTTGACCTGAGGTCAAATTTTGCAGTTGACCTGTCAATGTCACCATGTATATGTTTCAAAGCGCCGTGACGAGAGAAACACGATGGTGCTCAAATTATTGTCTTATCTTTATTAGATCAAAAGTTATTCGCGAAAAAACATTTTCCCTAAAAACGGCCATTGGTCTTTAATGACCACTGCAGCCTAAACTATTGACCTGAGGTCAAATTTGAGAGCAATATCGCGATAAGGAATTCCAAGATCTTTCGATGTTTTTTTTTCTTTTTAGCTATCTAAGTTTTTGAGTTAGAGCGAAAAATGTGGAGGTCAGATTTTGAAGCCATAATTTGAGAAAAAATTGCAAATTTGACCTCAGTTGACCTTGAAAATATTAACCTAGTCATACAAATTGCACACCATATAGTTCCCCAACGCCCGCTCCTACCCTCCAAAATTTTTTATTTTAGCTCTCATAGGAGCCGAGATCGTAGGGGAGATAGATTCTGACCCCCCCCCCCCCCTCTCCAGGGCGGTAAATCCTGAGACCCCCTCCAGAGCGCGTGTTAAAGTAGCAAAGTGACATAGTAAATAGTTCGTGATGAACCTGTACAGTGACGGGGTAGATCAATGCATGTGTTCAATAGAAATACCAACACATTCTCAAAGTGACCAGCTTCGTTAAAATTGTGTATTATCAATACGTCATCACAGGCTGTGGTTCAGCGTTATAAGCACACAAAACGCAAACATTCTCATTGCTCGTCGCTCAATCAAGATCTCAGGATGGAAAAGGGACGGAGAACATGAAAGCCCCGAGATCATCCTTTCCCACACCGCTGCTCGTAAGCTCATTGGGCAGGCACGTCCATGTAAAACTAATTTTGCATAAGAGTCGGAGTTCACTTTTCATTTCTTTTCATTCATTCTTCATTTTCATTTCGATTTCTTCACTTTCAATCAATGCGGAGTTCACACTCGACATTCGCGGACGCCAAAGGGCTCCTACCAGCCGTCACACTACCGGTCACTAGCTCGACGAATAAAAAATGAATGGATTTCCTTTGCCAAATTCCAGCTTGTGTTCTAATTTGAATTTACCAAATTAAAATCCCGCCCGATGATGATGATAATGATGATTCAAGTTTTGGTGCGCTTCAGCTTTTAAGGCTTATGTCGCTTCAATTTCTATCCGTCGGACTGGCGTCAGGTTAAGTGAATTATCACATGTGCGTTTTGATGTCCTCCATGCTCAGTGTGAACTCCGCTTTAGACCGCCAAAACATACTGACATTCAGATAGCTTTCGATCAACAAGAGTTCAAAACAGATAAACAAATGGCGCATAGCATACGGTTTTTAGATTGAGCGAATATATGTATCCATTGTATCATGTACGCTATTTTAAAGGACGAACCACATGTTAATACAATTAGCCAGCGAAAGGCATTGCGCTTAAGTATGTTCGTCAAACATCACCCAACTCACAAGGCTGAACACGCATTACACATTTCTCACCGCACTAAGAAGCTCGCATTCTCATTGACAACGTGAACTCTCGGCCTGACCACCCCATGTCGGACCACTAATACAGCGGCAAAACGGATGCACGATACGAAGATAGAACGTTAGTAAATGCGTTGTGTATGGTGCGGACTGGTTATTGATTTAACCTTTTGGGAATGCTTCAATTATTAACCTGGAACCAAAATGTTTAATCACGGTTCGACTGAAGAGTTTTTTGGACGATTTATTTTTTTAAAATTAAAAATACGTTTTTTAAATCAACTCATTGATTCACGATTGTTCTTTGCCATCATGATGTGAAAGTAGGAGGGTGAACTGCCGTAATGCGGAACACTTCCTATTGCCGAACTTTCCGCGCTAACTCGCGATGTTCCGCGTCAGTATCGTCTACATCGCGAATGGCGTGAAAAGTTCGGCGATATGGCGTGTTCGGTGTTACGGAGGTTTACTTTAATGCAATTATTTGCCAACCATGTGAACCTGAATCATTAGCATAAGTAAATGCTGTTGGCACTGGACTGCAAACAACATTGTCATCATGCTGTGAAACATGATTTGCACAATTCAAAGAAGGCACTGAATCGTTTAGAATCGTTAATTATTTTGATTCTATAGCCTGGATTCGATGTCTTTTTTTAATCACGACTCAAATCAAAAGGTATGGTGGCAAATATATATTTTTTATATTCAAGGAATTCTTATCGATTAAATCCAATCAATTCAGAGTCGAATCAATAAACAATCTAGTGTGAAGGCAAGTACATACTTCGCAAATGTCCTTGAAGCACTCGCGCTTCAGATGCATTAATTGGTCATTCAGGGGTTTGCGCAAGCAGGAGACAGTCAAGAACACAATGTCAAACCATACTTAAATCGAGTCAGTTGCATAAACAACGCGCTGAGCCTTCCACTCTGCAAATAAGCAAGTCATTGCTATGATAAACCTCACCTTCTCGACATGGCAGCATACACCCGCCTGCAGCACGAGGCTCCATCTTTGGCTCACACCGGGCGCCGGCCCTCGCCCTCGCCCCTCATCTCCCCTCCCCTCCACCGTCCCGATTCACAGTTCCCACCGCATCGCCGCCGCCGAGCACCACTCCCCGTCGTCCTGGACCAGCATCTCACACCGTCCTTACGACAGGCCGGTCGTGATCGACGAACGCCCGCCCAACGAAGGACAGGCCACAGTCACCCGGCCGCAGGTCGACCGTGACGTGACGTGACGTGACGTGACGTGACGTGACCCGGAGCGTCACGCTTCCGTCAGACCGCCACCTCGGGGGCCTCTTCCTCCCTCTCGATGTTCGTGTACTGCCGCGAGCGCTTCGCGTTCTGAATGGCCGTCTGCAGCTGCGGCTGAAGACTCTTGGCGCCGCGCGCCAGTCGCTGTCGCTGCACGAAGATGACGCCTACGAGCACCACGCACGCCGCCAGCGTCAGCATGCCGAGGATCACTGAGGCGGCGGAGGCCCGCGCCGGCGGCCGCTCGCACTCCATCTCCCGCAGCTGCATGATCGGTCGGCCGGCGTTGGAGAGCGGCCTCCCGTTGTAGCAGCGGTACCTCTCGTGCTCCAGCGCGCGCGTCTGCGTGGACATGAGCCAGTGGTACAGCGGCTGGATGTTGCAGTCGCAGATGAACGGGTTGCCGGTGAGTCTGACGGTGAAGCGGTCGTCTTGCGCGGCCAGCTTGTCGAACAGTGTCGTGGCGTTGGCGTCCAGTCGGCGGAGCATGTTGTACTCGAGGCCGAGGTGGGTCAGGCGCTTCAGACAGAGTGGGTCGAGGTTGACGTCAGTCAGCCTGTTGTTGCTGAGGTAGAGCTGCTCCAGGGACGGCAGGTGACCGAAGGTGCACGGGTTGCGCAGGATCCAGATCTCGTTCTGCTCGAGGTGAAGCTTCTTCAGCTTGATGAGCCTGCTGTCCTGGAAGATGATCTCCAGGCTGGCCATGTACCACTTGGAGTCGACCGTCTCGGTGAAGGCGTTGGTCAAGTGCAGTGACTCCAGCTTGACGAAGTTGCTGAACACGCGCGGGTGGTGTTGCTTATCGACGATGGACATGTTGTTGTGATTGAGGATCAGCGTCCTCACGCTCGACACGCGATGGAACGCCTGACCATCGATGTCCCTGATGCCGTTGTTCTGCATGTCGATGGTCTCAAGGTCATCGAAATTGAACTCTTCGCCGAACAGGTTGGGCGGCAGGCGCTCAACGAAGTTGCCGGTGTAGATGAGCACCTCAGTGTTGTCGGGCAGCGCGCCGAGCGCCAAGGGGTCGGTGAAGCGGGTGTTGGTGCAGTTGACGACGTACTTCTCCCCCTGGTTGTTGTAGATGGCCATGGCGCAGCGGCACCGGCCGCCGAACGCCATCGGACAGCCCGTGTCGTCGGTCCGGTACAGGTCATCTTCGTCCAGCTCGTCATCATCGTCCCCCAGAGGATTGGACGATGATGTCTTCACGGGATCGGGGGACGGCGTATTGGACGACGCGTGCATGATTCCGTTCACACCCTTGGATTGGAGCACATGGTTCTTGGAGAATGTCCCGGTGCGTGACTTGGCCAGTACACCGACTGCCAGGCACAGCAGCAGCAGAAGCAACTGCCGCATGTCGCAGAACCTGCAATGAGAGGAGGCGTGAAAAAAAATGTGGTTTAGTCATTTCACTTTCACGCACACAACTGTGTGAATGCTATTTTGACAAGTACAATATACATATTCGGCATCTTTTTCAGAGGAGGGATCAGAACAATTTATAATGTCTACGTTCTCATACATGTCATAATATAAAATACTAGTAATCCGTCGTCGGCGGTTAAAGGGAGTGTGTCTACTATCTTCTATCGCCCCAAACATTTTGTTTACAATAAGCAGCAATTGTTTTCACGTTTTCATGAGATAAAATTCATACATAGGCCCCAAATAACTGAATTTTCGCATGAATTATTTCGGTTTATTTCCGTATAGCGATTAGCGATTTTTACTATGGTGAAGGCAAACAGACGAAAGAAGAAGTAATGTAATATGGCGCATCAAGACGAATGGATGAATGAAAATTGACAACATACAGTCGAAGCAGAACCGAATTTCTGTTTGGATGCTGCTATCAGCGCTCACGAGCTGTTTGATCAAAATGTGATTGGGTTACGCTATCGGTACGTTGGCAAGTTTACACGGAATTCTGTGGTGGAAGCAGGTTGGGGTTTAACCACTAACTTTTGTATTCCATACCTATGCTGAGGTAAGCAAAATATCTCAGAAACTTGAGTTATACTGTAGAAATGCAGGTATGACTTCCTTAATAAAAAATTGTTTTACAATCCCCTGTCCATAACTCCATATGGCTAATGCCAGTACCTAGATACACCACCTTTAACGAGCAAGCGCGCTCCGAGTAATGAACGATCCAAACCGGATGCACCATGCGTCAAAATGACGCTAACGTTTGCGTCAATGTCAGTTTTGACGTATGCTTATGCGTCGTTAGTGTGAACTGGCTAAAAAATGCGTCAAAAGAATCTTGAGCAATGGCAGCCCGATGCACCCCTTGCGCTACCAGATCCGTACAGTGAAGGAAGCGAAGTTCGACATGTATTTTTGTTTTATCCATGCCCGAAAAAAATGCATAACTATAAAAATAGGACAGCGGCGCATTCTAAATTGCATTGCGCATGCTAATCGACGATTTGTGAAATTACTCTGTGGAATGTTGGTTTCGGGAAAAGCACGAGGAAATTTGTTATACTTTTACTGGTCGATATCTCGCCTGTACTCGGTAAACAGCTTGGGAGTTTTAAGTGTTGATATAATGCATGGGTTCAGCTACAGGGGGACGGGGGGACACGTCTCAAAGTTGAGGGGGACAGAATGTCTTTTGTCCCCCCAACTTTGAGCCAGGTTTACGTGACTGCCTGTGGTGGATCTTCTTTTTGTACAATGTACAAACAACGTTTGCATCCATTTAAAACATCAATGGAAAAAAATCAATTTGAAGTCCAAAAAATCAAAATAACATCCATTTAGTCTCATGAGCTTTGCACGCGTCACGCGCTGCTCACCGACCTACATTGCATACGCTAGCCAAATAAATGGCAGCATGCCAGACCAGTACCCCGACTGTTCAGACGGACAACGGTGTATCTTAGTTTAAAGTTAGTCTTGAATTCGGTACGAAGCAAGAAATTTAACTAGGTATGTACTTGCGAAATATGAAATTTTAATTACACGTAAAAGGGCTCCGCCATGCAAGGGGGACGTGGGGTCGTGTCCCTCATTTTTTTTTAGCTTTGTGACAAGGGTCATTGCATGGGAATAATTCAGAGTTCCTTAACAGTTGTGAGGATCAATGGAAGTATGTAAGAATCACTGGACGGGCATGCTCATTGCTCACCCTCAAAACTCGGATTGGATCCGAGTTCATCAGACGTGTTCACGGACGTCAAACAAGGACCAGTTAGCCACACAATACCGATCGTTTCTACCCACAACCGTCCTCAGCTGCCGCCCGAGGCGGAATTGACATGACCGGATGGGCGGAACGGGCTCAGCGCAAGGGAAGGCGGTTTTGACGTATGCGCTGAGGGCTATAACATATAGATTGTAGGGGTAGCCACAGCCCTGAAAAGCGGCAGCTCTACAATGTAGGACGGGCGTAAAACGGGGTTGCGACGTGTGCCGCGAGGAGCGGCCTTCAGTCGGGAGCGGGGCTATCGGGACCATCAGACAGCCGCCAGAAGCGGCGACGGGACGGAGGCCGGACCGGGTCGTGCCTCTGAATTAACAGGGCCACTCACGACCTTTGCGGCGCGGGTGGGCGCGTGGGTGCGTGGGCGCGTGGGCGCGTGGGTGCGTGGGTACGCCGTAACTTTCACCGAGGTGACCGAGCGCTGGGCCGGTCGGACGGTGCGCGGCCAGTGAGAGCCCTTCACTCCAGCCCTTCCATCCCCTGCCACTGCCCCTGTCAGACCAGTACTCCGACCGTCCAGACAGACCGGGCCAGGCCAGCACGGGCGAACTCCTGGCTAAAAGCACCGGCTCGTCACTGCGCTCAGGACGGCACCGGTCACACGGACAAAAGGAAATCAACTTTCTTGCAAATATATCCTTGCAAAAAAAAATCCTCCTGGCTCCTTGCCAGCTTGCAAACATCTTCCACCAGAGAAAATCTTTGAAGTTTGCAGCGAAGTTAAGTCCGGTAAATTTTCACTTGTTGCTCTGGGGAAGCGCATCATGACATGCATATATATGTCGATCGGGCTTCAAAGTGGTCGGATTACTATTGAATATGATGATGTACCCAGCGCTGGTGTTGACAGGCTGACAGGCGAACCGACTCGAATCTCGCTGCTCTGTCCTTGTGGGGCGATCCCCTCCTCCTGCCTGAGTCCGCCCCTGCACGGGTGCACCTGTATTTCCGGTCGGCAGGCCGGCGCGTTTGTCCCGTTCCGTCACGCTCCGCTGGCTGCAGGGCGTGACGTGATGCTGGCTGTAGGGAGTCACGTGACGCCGGCTGCAGGGAGTCACGAAACGCCGGCTGCAGGGAGCGCGGACGGTTCGGCTCCTGTCTCCGTATACGTCACAGGCGCCAGATGTACTATTCCCACGACTAGCCAACAGTCCAAGTACAATGCGCATTCAGCTATGGTTTATTGTATGTAGAAGTTGCAAAATCATTCTTATCTTTGATGTTTGACTCGTCAATCTATTTTGAATTGACAACTAATTTTTCAATTTTAGGCACACTACAATTACTTGTGTAAAAATAAATTTAGCTCAAACTTTTTTAATGGACGGATTTCCACAGTCAAGCAGGAATCGCACTAAGCAGAGCTTGTTGCACAGGTCCTGACCCCTACCGTTCGATCGAGCAATAAACAAGTTTTGCGTTGCAGGTTTTTTACTTAAAATAAACAAAAATATATAAGCTTAGCTTAAACTTAATAACTAAGCTTCAGCAATTTTGCTGAAAGATGTACCATCGCGGTACCATGTACAGTACCATCGAAGACAAATAAGCCGACCTTTAAGGAGCCCAAATGGGCTCCTTAAAGATCGAAAAGGGCCATTGGGGTCAAAATAGGTCCTCTAGAGCCCGTAATAGGCCCTAAGGGATTCGGAAAAGGTGTTTTAAAAAGCCCTTTTAGAGCAGCATCGGGCCGTTTGCCAAGTTGACCCAGCCCCCTCCCTCCGCCCCCCCCCCCCCCAAAGGCCAGGGTTGCATCCGCCTCTGGCACAATACATCTATTCATGGGCTCTTCGAATGATCAAATTCGTCATAGGCTCCACACAACGCGTCTCGTCCATGGCGGCTTTAAGCATTGAACTTGAAAATCAATATATATAAAATGGGATTTTCCGCAGCTTTGTTTGTCTTGTGCCCCAGCTACTGTGCCGGCGAATAGTCGCTTTGTGTGCTTGAGATGACGCAGCCTCCGCTTCTTATTATGTTAAGCTTTTTGTATATTGACATTTTAACTCGCCATCCTTTTAGTCTATTGGTTGCTAGGCAGCAACGTTATTTTGGTCACCGAGCCTATTGCCACTGAAGGTATGATATCCGCCGGTTGACTAATCACTTGTGACGTCACGAGGCAGCACACTTAAGAGTTATTAGTTTTATGGTATCTATATCAAGGACGTAGCCAAGGGGGCGGGGCAAGGGACATGCCCCTCTGAATGATAAAGTTAACATATATTAACTTTGCTCATTAGATAAAAGGGGAATTTGTTGAACCTTTAACATTACGCCTATGGCGTTGCATGGGATCCAACGTCCCCCCACCTACTTTTCGTGACGTTCCTACGCCAATGGGTTGCGTGACGTGGAACTTAGCCTTTCCGGGTAGCCGGCAGCCGACGAAAGTTTTACGTTCTCGACATACCTGAACAGTGAGAAGAGAACGCAGGCCCGCCACGCTCACTGACGTCGCCTGGCCTTGAAAAAAAGGGAGCGCCGAGGCGACTCGAACCCAGGCTCCCACTACTGGGTGGTTCAGAAGCCCGGCGCTGTCCCACTGTGAGAGCACAGTAAGAATACAGGGGCGGGCAATGAACTTCATGAGCTTGACGGACTTTTTATCATAGGTTTATCTACGGTTGCATGAACATGTAGATACTAGGTAGCATCTTTTGAGATAAGGAAATCACACTCTTCTACATAAAATCAACGTTTCCAAACTTCAACCCTTCCAACTCGGCATTCTTTGCATGTCATTGATACCTTCCATCGCTCTATCAGCGAACCAGTCAGGTGTGATTCAAATGTTACACCCTGCTTTTGTCCTCACACTCACCTGTGCTGTCTCAAGCTGCAAGTAGGCAGAGTACTTTAATTCCCCCTCTCAGCAGTTTCACACACAGACACACACACCCCGCACGCCACCGCCCGGCGGTACCTGCCGGTCCCCGTCCCTTCCCGTCCCACCGGTACCACCCGACCCACCACACCTGCGCGGCGGGACTGCGCAGTGCAGCACTCTGCTGCCAGGGGTCTGCACAGGACGCCAGTAATCCCGGTGACCCCGGGGTCGCTGCCCGGTCACACACTGGGGATGGAGGGTCTGAGCCACACATGCGGTGGTCACAGTGGGAGAACCTGGCCTGCCGGGGTGAGTTATCGAGGCGCCGATGAAATGTGAGTTTGCTAGACCCCTGGCCGACAGGTGCTAGCAAGGTGACGCCTGGAAGCCAGCGGCGTCGCCAGGCAGTTAACATGGGGATCTGTGCTTTGGGGGTGCAGGCTGACTGCGACCGGCGACCTGATAATGAACCGGAACGGGAAATGGTATGACCGCGAGGTGACCCATCTGCATGACTTGTCGACTGGTTTATAGCGACGCGTCGGAGCGGTAAGTTTTCTTGAAATGACGCTCAATCACCATTGTCCTTTGAATATATCATGAAGTAAAAGTCTAGTTCTTGCAAACTCTGGAATATTTAGAGGCGACGCCGACCAGTTCAATTATAGAATTATAATTTAGGTATATCCAAGACATGGTAGCATCAGCGCTTTCTCTACACAAAAACGAAGTTGCATGGGATTTTTTTTTCGGAAGGCATGATAACATGTGTACACAATTGGTATTTATGCACTGGCGGATCCAGGGGGGGGGGGGGGGGGGCATTAGGGGCAAATGCCCCCCCCCAAAAAAAACGCATGAAATCGGCGACAATTTGCACATTTCCCGATCTAGAAGGAAAAGTAAGCGACTTTTAGGAAGGAAAGTTTGTTTTAGAATGTCTAGCAATGCATAAGGAAGCGAAATACGATGAGTGTTCTGAAATTCGTGAAACTTTGTTGGGGTATGCCCCTCCCCCCTCCCATAGCGCCAGAGACCGACGTTCTGGATCCGCCAGTGTACTTATGAGGTTCATTATGCCTATCACTGCTTAGCCCTTGGCGACCATTAAGCATCGAGACGTGCTTTTTCCATTCTGCCATTCCTTATAGCAGTGGTTCCTAAATCCTAACCTTTTTCGATCGATTCCCCACTTGTCCATTGTGTTTGGGAGACAATCTGTCGTGCTTGAATGGGTTTAAACAACACTGTAACGCACCCTTTATTAAGCTTTTGCGGAGGGCACTATGATTGCGCCAAATATATTTTGTAAAGCAAGACAAGCCACAAATACCGAAACTGTACATATCTTTTGGAACAGGTAGGGAGGGGGGTGCCCTGCCCATATTGCGCCCCCTTGAAGGGACCCTTACCTTTCCCAAATTTGATATGTGATAGAGGCAGTTTCTCCTGTTTAAACGGACATTGTCATCTCTGGCGGTAATGTAAAAACGGTTAATATCAACGTAACGAATTTGTGTAACTGATGGGATCAAACATGCAACCACATCACCTTACAAGAGATATTAGGAAATTATTTTTGACTCGCTTCCAACTCTTAAAAGAACTGCGTGATTATTATCCGCTCTTTTTCGGCATGCTGGCCGCTACCGTAAATATTGCATGGAATTTGGCGCAGTTACGTTAATTAAATTAAATTTAAGTTTGCTAAATCAAATACAAAATAACTTGAGGATTATTTAAATTAAAGTTTATTAAAATATATTAATTCAAGTTCATATAAATATAAAGAAGTTCCTGGCGGCACGTTCTGCTATGCGGTTTGTTTACATTTCTTCTGCGTTGTCAAGCAGAATATTCGAATTCGCCGCAAAAGATGGACCAAAGTTGGGTGAAATTCCGAGACACAGTAAAGGACATTGAATACTTAACTTAGCCATAACATCTGCGAATCATGTTAATTTATATTTTTGAAAGGTAGAGAAGGAGGACTGTGTTTGACTAAAAAATAAATGAGAATAGAACTTCGAACGGGAAACCCGATGATAGCATTCTTGTGTCGGTACACTTCAAAATCTTAATTACATTTTTCCTTCAAATGTCGTTTAGTGATGTCACGATTCCAGTCTTCCGAGAGTCAGTTAGGTTAGGAAAAGTACCTGCGGTTTTACTAAAACTAATGCCCCCCAAAAAATATTTGAATGCAGATTTCAGACGATTGTGGGCGAAGTTCTTGAAGCGGACTGGACTGATTTAACAGGGAAACTGGCTCCATCACATACAAAATTGTGTATTTTAGGAAACAATGTCCCTTTAAACGGTCCAGTCAGTTTTTAAAACTTTGCCCTTAATCGTAACGTTTGCAATTTTGACTTGAAGATAGTTTTCGGTATTTGTTTTCTTCAAAACCGTACGAAGTTAGGAAAAGTACCGCTCGGTGTTTGAAGTGCGTAGATGCGGAAAATGTATAGTAAGCGACAATTTCGAAATGTAAATGCGAAAAAGCAAAACTTCAAATGAAGATTGCAAACGATTGAGAGCGAACTTTTCAAAACAGACTGGATGTCCGTTAAGCTAGCCACAGCCACAGATACGTTTTCAGCGTCGGTCATCGATTTCCTTCAAAATCTGGTCTTGGGTAGAACCTTGCCTCCTGATTAAAAAAAAATCAGGTCCATTTTGACCTTACACATCTCCTTCAAGGTCAAAATCAAGGTCAAATGGCGGGGAACGCTCTAGTTGAAAGGGGAAAGCTAGGGAAACGCTCTAGCCGAGTATGTGAGGTTAAATTTTTGGACGGGGAATCGTTTAAGACCTTTTTCGGCGCATATTTCAGACTTCAACTTTAGTCGCTAGGGCGCTCCCTGTCATTTGACCTTGACTTTGACCCTGAGGATCAAGTTGCACAACCTTGAAAAGTCATGTGAGGTCATATTTTGGGACGGGGAATCGTTTCAGACCACTTTCGGCGCGATCAGATTTGAACTTCAGGCTAGAGCGTTCCCCTAGCTTTCCCCTTTCAACTAAAGCGTTCCCCGTCATTTGACCTTGAAGACCAAGTTGCACAACCTTGAAAAGTCATGTAAGTTTAGATTTTGAGACGGGGAGTCGTTTGAGACCACTTTTGGCGTGATCAGACTTCAACTTTGGGCGCTAGAGAGTACCCCGTCATTTGAAAAGGTCAAAATTCAATGTAATCAATGTAATCAATGTAAAATCAATGATGTGTAAGATCAAAATGGACCTAATTTTTTATTAGGGGCACGGTTCAACCCTAGACCCCATTTTGAAGGAAATCGGTGACCGACGCTGAAAACGTTTTTGTGGCTGTGGCTAATTTTACGGACATACGGACAACGCTGTGTGAGAACGTTGTCTGGATAGGATCTGTTTTTGTTAGGATAGGAGAAGCTGACTCTATCACATATCACATTTTGTTTTTTTAGTGACAATGTCCCTTTAAACGGAAACTCTTCCTGAGATAAGCGTAAAAGGGATATGCATATAAATCACAGGTTAATACAACCTTTGAACATTTTCTTCTAGCTTTCTAGACTCACCATTTAACAATCGAAGCCGTCGTGTTGCAATAACAAGTGTTATTGCAGACCTTCTGACTAAGGGGGGGGGGGGGGAATTATTTTCCCAAAGGACACCTCGGTACCGTGCCTGCTCTCTGGCATGAGTCGTAAACTTAATTGTGAAACAGCAAATCAACGTATTATCATGTCAAGCTGTTAACGTTACACCTGACAACAAAAAAACTATTAAAATATTACCGACTGTTGAACAAACCATGAATATGATGGAATGATAACTGGGGTGAATAATATTGACCCCAAAGTTAAATAGAAATGATAGTTTTGAGATACCGGCATGGGCGCATTTAGGCACCCTGGCGCAATATGGTCAGTCTCCCCTACAATCGGGTGCAGAAAGTGGGATGCGACATGCTGATGTAGCTTTCAGTTTTGTACATGCAACATTTGTGTATATTTAAAAAAACAGCATTGCTTTCCATTAAAATCAATCACATTATGCATTAACGTACCCAAAAACGTTCAGCAGATGCGGCTACAGGTTTTCCCCCTTTTTTAGAGGGGGCGATAATGTGAGGTGCAGTAGTGTCAATACCTCCCCCACACTCTTCCATAGGCGCGTACTGCGCATTACTAACATCCTCTCTATCTACATTCTAAGATGAGCATGATAAAACATGAACATGATTTAGAGAGTAGGATAACTGGTTTAACTATAACACTACCTACTTACTTTATGTCTGGCTTAATTTAACATTAAGTGTGTCATGATTAGAAAGTTAAACGGCAAGTTAATTTAATTATCACACATTATTATTCAGAGTTTTCCAAGCTGAATCTGAAGTCTGCTGTTCCCCTTGCAGTCCTCTTATTCTCTCTGGTGGGAATACCTCCCCCCTAGATTGGGAACCCCATGCATTATACACAAAATAAGTAGACCATGTAATTTTTTATAAGATTCCTACGTGACATATGATACAGCCCGCGACTTTTCACGTATTTAATGTTAGGACGTATTTAAGTGTATTTTTATTTGTCATCGTTCAAGGAAATATGTGAGATGTACCGCAACAATGTGTTTTCGGGAACGTTACGTATGCTTATCATTTAATTTGAAGTAGCTAGTACCAAGTCGCAGTTTTCTGTCCATCCTCCCCGTAATATATATTAGTGATGTAAATCGGAGTCCAAATTTTTGGACCTCCAAAAATAGTCCGATTCCGATTTGGACTTCGGACGCTCAGACGCAATTTTCTTGGCCAATTTTCGGACAGAACATTTAGGCATAATTCACGCATTGTCCTACCATAAAGGTTTCCAGACATTAATGCATTTTGAAATGATTTCTATCGTGTGTTCCTGTCCATCAATTTTGCTCGTTTGCACATAGAACTTGCAATGAACAATAACGCCCTTCAGATGAATATAAAACATCAATCAGAAATGTCAGAGCCCAGAGATGAAAATAATGTTCTTAAAAAATTGGACAATTTTCGGAGTTCAAAACTCTTCGGACACTTTTTGGACAACATTGTCAGATAGGATTGGATTTTGGATCAGACACGATTTGAACAATTTCCGAACCTTACACCACCAATATATATATATATATATATATATATATAGGCTTGATATTTTATCTGATCTCTACATTAGGATGGTTCTTATATGGGGGTAAACTTTTTATTTTTGAAATTATCAGGTCTTA
>JARFNZ010025445.1:0-14400 GCA_031763405.1 Balanus nubilus
CCCCCCCCCCCCCCCCCCACTCTTCACCGCGTTACTGACCAGACTTCAGCACCATCCCCTCCCCCGCCGCCCAGTAACACCCGTCCTCTTCCACAGCGTCATAGAAGACCTGAAGAACCACCTGTTCCAGCCGCCGGGCGGACGCCAGGGTATGGACCTGATAGCGCTCAACGTGCAGCGTGGCCGCGACCACGGCATCCCCTCCTATAACGAGATGCGTGAGAAGTGCGGCCTGCGCCGCGCCACCCGATTCGAGGATCTCTACGGAGAACTGCCCAATGATGTAAGAGCGCCCTGAAACACGCGGCAGAATGAGGGAACGGAAGGGGAGGGGATTGGAGACTTTTGTTGGGTGGCCAATGCCGAATGACTTTTCTTTTTCCGTGTGCGTTGCTGACTGACGTTAGAAAAAGACGCGAACGGACATCACCGAGGTTTAATTTTATTTTCCATTCCTTCGGTCTCTAACCTTATTATGCGATACGTAACGAATCTGGTAGTTTCTACCCTAGAGTTTCGCATCTATTGTGACCGGGTGTTCAACCGGTCAGTCACGATACCATGTGACTTCACGCCAAACCTAGCGACTGAATGTAACCCTCGATAGCCCCTTGTAACATTGATGACTAGCGTTGACCCCTTCTGGCCTGTGTTTACCCCTCCTGACCTCTGCTGATCCCAGTTGCCTGATTCGCCCTCCAGTGACCTCTGCTGACCTCTGCTGCCCCGCCCGTCCCCAGGTGGTGGACCGGATGCGCTCCATCTACCGCTCCGTCGACGACATCGACCTGTTCCCGGCCGGCATCGCCGAGCGGCCCGTGCCCGGCGCCCTACTCGGCCACACCTTCCTCTGCATCGTAGGCGACCAGTTCGCCCGCCTGAAGAAGGGCGACAGGTTCTTCTACGACCTCGGGGGACAGCCGCACTCCTTCACAGAAGGTGCGGAGAAGAGAGGGGACAGAGAGGGAGCCTTGGCTGGGGCGAAATTTGGTTAATGTGACAAGATTCCGGGGCGGTCGTTCGGGCTCGGTTCGGGTCGAAGCAAACCGGTCATTCAAGGGCACGTAGTTCATTGTTAATGCATCGATGCATTGTGATCGACGGGGAGGCGTCAGTTGGGAGTTTGAATCCCATAATGTCTCGTGCTGTATCGCAGTGTGCGCTGCGCAGTCTGGATTGGCGCAGCGTGTTTGTGGCTTATATAAAACTGGACGGTGACTGGGAATCCCTGAGAAGGGATAGAAGAGGGAGAGGTTAGGGGGAGGTGGGGGGCGGAACGGCCCCGGGGAGTCCCAAAACACGGGGTATTAGAGACCTGGCAAACTCCGTGTCATTTTAAATACTGGTCTGTCTGAATCTAAAATTATCACCGTTTTTTTTCAATGACCGTCTCATTCGAGGAAATGGATCGCGTTCGATTTTCAAGGACGGTGCTATTTCGGTAGTCATCAGGGCTCTAGCACCGCCAATGTTATAGCGTAGCGTAGTTACCCCTGCCTGCGTTCCTTCAGCGGCGAGCTCTACCCCAGTAACATTGTCGGCGGTATGGCGGCCTCGCTGACCACAGTTAGTCACTGACCACAACTAATCCTCCCGCAGCGCAACTGTTTGAGATTCGCAAGACCAGCTGGGCGCGTATCATGTGCGACAACGTGCCGGGACTGCGCGAGGTGCAGCCGCTCGCCTTCTACACCCCCAACTTCTAGTAAGTGGAGCCACCGCCGGGCAGTGTCAGACGTAAAGCAACACTTCAGTCCGTTTATTGTCAAAAGCCACACGGTCCAAAGTGGATTTTCAAGGCCGTCACGTGCGGGGAATGGAAATATCCCTATCAATGACGCCCCTATTTCAAAAATCACTGCGAAGTTCAATTTCATTCATTTAGCATTGTAACTGTCTGTGGAGGTTCTTTATGGAGGCACTTTAACCGTGCGTCTTTTGAAAAGAAAAGTGCTATAGGCACCACGTCACGTCATCGTGAGCCATTTGGCAAAGTAGAACTGGTTTGCTACTGGGTCAAGGTTCAGGACTGAAAGTGCAGCATGAGACATGACATGGTTTCTGATGTATATGAAGCTGGGAGGCCACAAAGGGTTGACCCAAATCTATATGTACGTCAATATATTTATATACGTCGTGGACATGTATTTAACATGAACTTCTTTAGAACAAAAACTACACTCGTGCTCGTTATAAATAATATCATAATATTAAGTGTTAATGGAGATTTAAAAAAGTACAACGGTACAAACTTGGTTTATCTTTGCATTTTTACTCAGTAAAACAAGGATGGATCCACTCCTCCATGTTGACGCCAACACGTACTGACAATCTAATTCCCTGTTGCAGTAACCAGCTGACATCGTGCAGCAGCTACGCGATCCCCAGCGTTGGGTTCGCCGCCTTCGCCAGCCCGCTCCAGTAGCGGTCGACTCTTCCCCAGGCCGCTCCAGTAGCGGTCGATTCTTCCCCAGCCCGCTCCAGTAGCGGTCGACTCTTCCCCAGCCCAAACGTGAAGTCCTTCAGTAAGCCCAGTCGTCCGCAAGCTGCCGCCGTTGAAGCTACGCATCAGCAGCAGCTTCAGCAGTCGCAGCCGCACCAGCAGCAGCAGCAGCTGTAGCCGCAGCAGCAACAGCCACTGTAGCCGCTGTAGCCGCAGCCGTAGCAGCAGCAGGAGGCAGGGAGTACCCAGGGATGGTGTCAAACGGCAGAACCAATCCACTACGCGACCATTTGGAATCATGTGGTACAGGAACACGATGAGCCCAACTCCTGGGGTCACCTAATCTCCGGTCGTTTCCAACGAAAGCGACTGCTGGTTCACATGTTACGAATTCTACCGATCGCGAGTTGGTTGAATATGCTTCTGCGCGGCGCGGCGGCCTCGCGTCTGGGCGCCTGCCCTCGGCGAAGCCGGCGATGGGGACGTTTTACCAGGTCCCCCGGCGGCGTGGCCGTCCAGGGACATTGACGGGGGAGTACCGACCCGTCCCGTACTCCGCTGCAGCGAGCCGCGGGGCCGACCGTGTCCAGTGACCTATGGCCAATAGTATTACCACTGTAGTCGGGCACCAGCGGGTGCCGAGACAGGAGGGTTTGTATAGGATTGACGCGTGGTTCCGAACACTGAATGCGTGCGCATCCCGTGACTTGCCCCAAAAGAGCGTTCTAACTTTTAAGCACCGATTTTGTAACTTATTGCTGTGGTTTACGTCGGCGTTCATGCCCAAGCCCTCACGGGCGGGGGCTGGACCAAATCGGAACGAAAAATATAGAATGTTGATTGTCTGCTCTCTTCGCAGCGTGTAAAGAAGCGACTATGGTGTAAAATAATACAGCGCGAGACCCGTTGGGGTGTTTGTCTCAAAATGCCTTCTTGTACGGTGTTGAATATATTTGACGAATGAGGCGCTCCGTACGTACAATACGGAACAGAATGAGAGTGGGCTGCGCATGCGATACACTACCGCAGCCGTCCGGGCGAGAGGCGGGCACCGAGTCGAATTAGGTCGGGTCGGGTCACGGCTGGTACGGCGTCAGCAGGTTGGCGGAGAACTCCGTCAAAGCCGGTACGCCCCGCACCTCGTGGTCCAACAGAGGCAGCTTGGTCACGTGGAAATCTTCATACAGGTCGGCGATCTGAAATAGAACGGCCCCGCGTCACGAAAGGTGAACTCCCAACACTGCCACGCCACTTAATAGTCACGCGGAAAATGAGTCATGTCTCACGGACCGCTTCTAGTCACTATGGTAGCTACTTTAAAAAATCGTTTGAATGTTCTGAATGGATGGCGTCACGAGGTCAGAACCCGCGCTCAGCAGAGCTTGCTACGCAGGTTGTGGCCCCTCCCATCCGATCGGAAAATTCCGTTGTTGTTTGTTTGTTAATTGGGGTTTTAATTGGGGTTAATTGGGGTTAATTGGGGTTTTAGGGCACGCCGACAACTAAGGTCAATTCGGGAAATTCCGGGTAGCGCCCTGAAGCCCCAATAAACAAACAAACAAACAAAGAGCTACAAGGCTGGCCGACGTGAACCTTCTGGCCAGCTGTGAACTTATCAACTATTATTTGCAACACAATACCGCTGTATCTTTAAATTCATGCAATGACCTACTGGTAACCTCCGATACTGCGAGCTAAGTTATTGCGCCGCAAGTTTTCTCCTTACGTATCCTGCACGTCATCTTCTGAACAAAGTCATCGGAGAGACACAGGTGATGCAATAAATGGTAAACCGCCAACTTTAAGTACTAAAGTCGCTGTAAGTACTTTTTCAGAAGATGAAACAGACCAAAAGTTTTCCCAGGTGAGCCGCCGGCCGCCGGCCAGCTGGTTCAGACATTTGGCCGCAACTGCTGCGCGTTCGTACTAAACGTAATTTAGTAAGGAAAGCCATGATGGTGAAGAAAATCACAACGAAGCTTTAAAAAATGCGAAGCGCACTCTCTTCGCGTCAGCAACTCATCTCGCTTGCATACTCTCGAGGAAGAGTTGCAATCAGAAGGAAAAGAACGATAGGCGAAAATCTGACGGTGAAACTCAGGAATTATTAACATTAAGCAAAGTCACTGTTCCATGACTGGAAACGGTGACTTTACTATTTAATACTGGCGACATGAACGCTATTAGCAGAGAAATGTCCAAGACAGCACGTGTTAACGAATCGCGGCAAAGAAATACTGTCACAGTCCACCAAATAAGTTTGAGATCAGAAAAATGATAATGACTCTTACCTGCTAATTCACCCTAAGACAAACATTTGAATCTCATAATGTAGCGAAAGGGGACACTTCCATTACTATTACGTAAAAAAGTGAAAGTGGCTAACACATCTGACGTAATACGAGTACGGCCCACGCCATGCATCTGATCTGCGCCCCTCCATATCGTATACTGGTGAGTGGTGATGCGCCGGCCGGCCGCGTCGCTATCTCACCTGGTCGAGGTATTTCTGCTGGATCCGGCAGCGGGCCGCGCACATTCGACACGGCTTCTCTCCCGGCTTCAGCATCAGCAGCTGGTTCACCACGATGTTGTGCGTGTCGATGCCGGTCTTGGTAAGCTCCTGCACCAGCCGCTCCGTCTCGTACAGAGAGAGAAACTCGGCGATACACACACAGACGAATGTAGTTTGGTCCTGCGGAGAACAGAGAATAGGGCGACGGTTACAGCGGAGTTCTGGAGGGTTTTGTATAATAATGTGCAGCGTTATCTCCCTTACAAACTCCACAAACTCGCTGGCTTCAAGAGAAATCAACAACATGGGGATCTTAGGCCTCGCCGAACCTTTGCACTAACTCGCATGACCAGACAATATTACAGCTGATGATGATATTGGGTCGTAAGAGAACATTTAATTTAAAAGCTCGGCATATCGGTGACCAAATCACAGAACAGCGCCGACCATCGGTCAGCCTGGCCCGGCGGCCCGTGACCTGTTGCACACATGGGTCAGCCCGCACACTACGCCCCCGTCTTATGTCTGCATGTCACCATGAGGCGTCAGGGCAGCCCGACCAGACCGTGACGGACGCCGAGGCAATATGACCGACCTCAAGTCGAAGTTACGACACTGATTAAGCAATGCTGTTCGAGTTAGACCAATAATATTGCATCTGTCGTGAACATAACACCCGCAATATAGGTTGATACCAAACTAGTTCGCGATCACAGCATGGAAAGACCAGGACAAAATCACAGGTGGCTGAAGTGACCCGTTACATAAACCCGTAAAATGATCAGATAGTGCGGGTCCGTAATGCAAATGGTATAAATGGCCGTTAATATACGACTCGCCAGGGACAAAACCAGTGTGTAAAAACAATCTAATTATGCCTCATGCACAGCGAATGCCCACGAGAAGCAAGTAAATAGCATGATTAGAACATGACCGTGGATAGATGAAAGGTTCATGTTGCTAAACCGGCCACTTGGACCAGGTCACCGCAAACCGCAACGGTGAAACCCAATCCCCCACTCACTAAATATTCACCAGAATCGACCATATCGACTACGTGACCCAGTGGCCACGCCGTCATTTTCCCTCCCTCCAGCCAGTAGCATGACTGGAACTTGGCATTACCTACCAAAGCGCCTGGCAACCACCTACCTCTCGTTCAGCATCAGTGAACGTTCACCACGCTCGGGAGAGGCGGCTGAGAGTGAGAGGGTCATGGGCTCACCGGGTTGCGGAATTGCTCGTTGACCTGCTGGATGATCGGCAGCATTCCCTCCAGCCGTGCCGACATGTCATCGGGGTTGAAGTCGGCCAGGCCCAGCAGGCTGCCCATCTGCGGACCGGTCAGGAGCGGGGGTCAGATGATGGCCACATGTGTGGGAGCGTGGCAGAGATAGTGGCCAGCTAGGACATGTGTATTGTGTCTAATGGGAGACAGCCGGACTAGACTGGTCATAAATGGGGCAAATAGGCTATGGCCATATTGTACAAACCCTGTCGCGGTTGAGAAACTCGAAATTTGCCAGCTTCAGCCTGCTCTTTAGAGGGAAGCACTGAGGACAAAAATAGAAACTCAACGTCCATGATGATGATACTGATTTTGGTTTGAGGGCACTCGAGGAAGCACTTTATACATCCAAGCACCATCTGTCAGTAAATCAAGTTTTTTCGCATTCTTTGCTTCGTAATTACAACCTGAGCAGCCCGGACGAGTCCAGTCCAGCTGCGAGGAGTTGACAAGGAAGTCAACGGTAACAGGAAAACGGTCAGCAGACCCGTTACACTGACATGAGAATCGCTCAGGAAAACCAGCTAACCTAACGACATCCGAGTGTGATCAACGGTGGACGACAATGCTTGGACTCGGTAATTCTAAATATCATACAATCCACCCCATACGTCAGTGCAGCATAAAAATGTATTTACAATGCAGGGTAGTTCATAACTAAGGTAGGCAGTGCAATTTAAACAAAAATATTATGTCTACCAACGCGAAAACTTTGAAGAAGAAAAAACTCAGACAAAGTAGATAACGCAAAACGGCAGAAGAAATGCACCAAGGATCTTGGTCCTATTTCTCATGGACACCAATACGTTGGTTTCGTGGTGTTCATAAAATGGCCATGACCACATTTGGCGGGTACCACCATAGATATCTTATATACATGTATCTAAGATCTCTATGGGTACCACGACTTTCGTCCCATCGATAATTCACCAAATTTTATGTTTACCCTCATAGAAATTTAACTAAATACCTTCGGAAATCACGGGAAACAAGTCAAAACATTATTTATTCAATTTCCTTTAAAAGTATGTAACCTTATTACAGGATATTGTAACTATAAAAAAGAGTTGGTTTATCACAAGCTAAGAAAAAAGCTGGGAATTTGAGTTATCAAGCAGACACATTCTCTCATTCCTTTTGCCTTCATTCCTTTTCCTGTCAAAGTGTTAAAGTTGCTTAAAGTTGACCGAAGGAAAGCCTAAAAAGACGATTAGCTCTTTTATCTCAAAATTCCATCATGTATTGTCAATGCAGCTATCACGAAGAAATGCATATAACTACCAGCTTTGTGAATTTTGGTGCCCCGTAAATAGCAACTAGTGCCATGAAAAATATACTCCAGAGGCCAGTCTTGAGTCTCGACTTTGATCACATACTCCGTTCATCAGTGAATCTCAGGCAGCTGTTTGGGAAGTTTAGTATCTGAGACTTCCCACATCAGTTAACCGATATCTGGACAAGGCAAGCGGCGGTTTCGCTACGCCAAAGAACACTGACTAGCCTTGAAACATTGTGCTTGCGCGCTATGAGAGGCCTGCATACGAAGCGAGTCGTACCTGGGTAACAAACGGGCTGATTTGGTTCTTGAGCCTCAGCAGCTTGCCTAGCCCCTTTTCCACCACCTGAGGGAAGCTGAGCAGGCGCAGCGTGTGGCCCGTCGGCGCCGTGTCAAACACGACCACCGAGAAGTTCATGTTCTTTACCAGTCTGTGGGGACGGGACACAGCGATTAGACATGCAGCATGAGCCGTGCAGCCTACATGACAGTCGATACAGCGAAGTTAATCCTTTTGTCATACGACAGGGTCGGACGAAACACATATTCGAGGCAAGTTCAGTCAGAGACTCAGAACCCTGAAGTGTGATTTGGTACAGGTAGGCACCAGACGCACAGTATAGCGCTACGACAGCGCCCTCTAATTCACCGGTTCGTAACCAGTTCCAGGTGGAAAGTTCATGTGTGGTTGTTGAGTGGCAGTTTTGTATCTTCTACTAGCGGCAAAAATTGGTTTTGCTACATGAAAGACGGCGATGGACCTGAAAATACTGAGAAAGCACAGGAGGAATAGTAATCTCATCATCTGGAACATGATGACAAATATTTCGCAACTTGCAATTTCCAAAGTTTTTATCCTAATCTAATGGTGGAAAGGATATGAAGCAGCACTGGTCTACAGCTTTTTTTAATAAAAATAATGAAATAAATTAGGTATTACAAAAAGTTAGCGGAAGTTATCAATGAACGATAGTTCTTCAATACATTTATAAAACAGTCCATGTCGACGCTTCCCGGAAGCATTTTAGCCTCCCAGAAAAGTTCTAAGCCATAGGTAAACGGATGCAAAATGTTCTAATGAATCCGACGATGGGACGTGAACTGAACGCGTAATTTACGAGAATTGCTTTGTTTATTCGTAGCACGAAAATAACCGGGCAAGACCACGTATCAGGATGTAGGCGTCAAAGCAACTAATTTTTGAAGTTTTAATTAGATGACATTTGGATTATTACATCACAGACAATCGTTACTAAGAAAGAAATTGCATTGTTACTGTAGTAAAATGTAATTCAAAGCAATCCTGGTACCTACTAAGCGTCACGTGCGTGAGCTCTGAGAAAAATGTAGTGCGGAGTCGCTCACAGTTAATGACAAACAGTGACTGGGGCGGATATCAGTGTAGAGTGATGAAAAAGACGACAATCGTGCAATACGGTGGCAGGCACAGGATATCAAAGCGAAAACAACAGTAGGGCTACAGAGGGTAATTTTGGACTGATACATCTGATACATGATACATAGACTGATACATAGACGAAACTTTAAGGACCGTGGCTCGGTGATAATTTGGCCACTGGCCAGTGAAAATATTATCTGTGCTATTTTAGAGTCATGCAACGGCCCGAACGCACGACTCATTTAGCGATTTCATGGTCTGATCAATTCATTCGATGACCTCCATGTAGGTCACGGTCTGACCATCTCAACTCATGAACTATATATGCGTCACGTACCACCCGCCTGTCCGACTCACTCCATAACTCTCGGTAACTCACAGCCTGACTCACTTCACTATCTCCGTGTATCCCATGGTCCGCTTAGTGCAGCGTCATGTAAACCAGACGCATTTCGTTGCTTCATGTCCAACGCAAGGCTTTAGAACTCCGTTCTCTGGCTCCGTCTACGGTAAACGGACTTGTGTTGATTTCATCGATGTCGGTTAGGAATAGCTTTTGAATGGAATTTGCATCAAATATTTATACTGAACCTACTCTCATTCTCAATATTTCGACGTGAATCAAATGTCTCGTGCATGATAATATTTTTGTTGGCGCGTTTCCCAACTATATTAACTATAGTTGGCTGCCCCCCCCCCCCCCCCACATTCATGGTTAAGTGACTGGTCAAGTTACTTAGCTGCCCCTCCAGGCCAGCTAAGCGATATTCAACCTAAACACTTAAGTTTGATATAAAATCAGAAACAGTTTCTCCTGTTTTACCAGTTCAGTTCGTTTTGAAACCTACGCCCCGAATCGTTTCCAATGTAAATTTGAACAAGCTGCATCCTAAAAAACGCATCCTACCAGCAGAATGAAAGAAGGCAACCATCACCCCAATATTCAAGAAAGGACTGAAGAATAAACCAAATAATTACCGACTTGTGAGTCTGACTAGCCAAACATGTAAAGTAATGGAGCGGATCATAAGAAAACACATAGTGTCACATCTGGAATTGAACAAACTTATCAGCGAACACCAGCATGGCTTCACTGCTATAGGGTCATGTCACGAAAACGGCAGCAGAACAAAACTGTTAATTAAATATGTATGCCTCTTCTAGGAATACGATATAGAACACCCTGAGCTTGAATAATCAAACGTTACGTTAAGTTTGCTACGAGTCGAAATGTTGAGGTTGAACTTCTGGATTGATTGATTGGTTGATTGGTGTTTAGGGGCGCGTCGACTCCTAGGTCATTTTGCGCGAACCTCTGGATGCCGGTTTGCAATTTTGGGTCCGTTACCGCAATGCCCCGATTATCTTGTCAGATCCAGGATTTATGTTATATCTGCCTCTGTGCACCTCAGTGTATATTCAGAGCGACTCATTTCATAACCTCTGCCAGCGAGGGTCATTCCCGGCCAGAGCGACCGACTCCATAACCTGTCTGTGCATCTCACAGTGTCAGAGCGACTCACTTCATGACCTCCGTATAGCTCATGGCCTCGTCGATGCCGGGGAAGGCCGACAGCAACTCCTGCATCACCGACTTGCCGGCACGCATCGCCTCCGATTCGCCCTCGAAGTACTCCTCGGGTAGCTCGTTAAAGCCGGCGTTCGGGTCGATCTCCTGCGGGGACCGCCGAAACGCGGGGTCAGAGAGGGATAGAGAGTGAAGTCATGATCAGAGTGACCTATGAGACATGTGGGCAGGGTGGGAGAGCCGAGGGATGAAGCCAGGAAAGGACACACAAGGCTGGTAGCAAGAGAGTGACAGACAGGGCATGTGCTCACAAGGGAGAGCCGATTCATTTTGGGAGGGGGGAGGGGGAGGGGTGCACCCGAACAAAGCCGTTATCGTCGCCCAAATGGAGAGACAGGGTCAAAGGTAGTACGGTAGAAAACGCATACCTGGTCAGAGTAGCATAGCCAACGCATATGTTCAGAAAGGGACGAATTTCCAACAAAATACAGACATTGCCTCGAAAGCAACTAAAAACACTGCACTGTGCAATTTTGTAAAGGAATATGTAGCGATTCAACTCACTTAACGTAAGCATTCGCATTCATTTTTGCTCAGTTGCCTGAGTTGCTTAGCTTACTCATGCATTCCTGAACGTTCCTTGTAAATGCAATGTAACGAGGTCATTAAAAATAATAATGCGAAAACAATATTGTTGCTGCTGCCGCTGGTGCTGTTGATGCTGATAATTGGGATTAAGAGAAAAGCTGGATGAAAATAAAGAAAATAATGAAAAATAAAAACAATGAAAATACTATGCCCATATTTGACTTACCATCGCTGACAAATTGTCATAGCCATTAACTTTGGTTGGTACTTTGGTGAATTTTTGGTTGAATGCATCCGATATGTTGTGAGCAGGATCAGTAGAGATGATGAGGACGCTCTCACGGACCTTCGCCAGCTGCACAGCTAAGCTGCAGCTGAAACACATTGGGACACATTGAATGAAGCTGAAACACTACCTAGGTACGTATTTTAAATGAATAAATGTCGAATGGAACAAACCTGCCATTGACCAGGGGGGAGGGGCGAATCCCCCCTGTATAATATTCGCGATAGCTCAAAAACGAATGGCAAATGGCCACTGAAATTCTAAGGCAAAATTGGTCCACGAACATATAACAATTGCTCAAAATTATTATTTCAAAATTTGACCTTATTTGATCTGACCTCGATCTCACCTTGTCTTGATTTTTAATTGAATAAGTTAAGATGGTAAAGTAGCCGTCGCCTTTGAACTTATGAGTCTAAAATAGCCAGAAAACGCATGTCGCATGACTAACATATCACTCTTGCTTAAAGTGACCTTTTGTAACCTAACCTTGACCTTGAACCGTTCTTAGCATGGGACTACTCGTGCAGCAACTTCGTCGTACATTTGAGAGCATCGCGGCTCGGTTTGGGTCCATAGCTTCGTATTTTGCGATCTCAACGACCCGTAAAGCAGAAAAAACGATTTTGACATTTGAATTGACCTTCATCCGACACTTGACCTCAATTTCAATGTTTATTGTGTTTTCGATGCATCGCGTCGAAATTTTTCAAATGCCGCATCGCGCGACTCACTACGATCATTGGCTCAGCAAAAAAACGAGGGGGCAAAATTCCCCTCCCGGTCAATGGCGTTCGGCTGAGACCACGGCCAATGCCGGGTTGAATGAGGCCAATGCCGGGTTGAATGAGGCCAATGCCGGGTTGAATGAGGCGAATGCCGGGTTGAATGAGGCGAATGCCGGGTTGAATGAGGCGAATGCCGGGTTGAATGAGGCAAATGCCGGGTTGAATGAGGCCAATGCCGGGTTGAATGAGGCCAATGCCGGGTTGAATGAGGCCAATGATGAAAAAGGAAATGAGAAGCAAATTAGATTTATTCCAGAATCAATCAATGGTAGGCATATCATTCAAGTTATCTTGTACTGAACGATAACATGTATCCCAACATCCAATCAACATTATTTCAGCAATTATTTTGAGATTTTTCCAAAAATGAAAAATGCATTAAAAATACAATCAATATTTAATGTGCATGGAAGTGATGTAAACAATCCATCTATGATGGTACATGAATTAGGATAACGTGAGCAGATAGCGAAATGAGCAATAAACAATCATATGATATTTTTATTTTATTTAGAAAAGTGAAAGTATCAACAACAATTAGGAAACCACAGTAATCAGTAATGTTCCTACCTATCATATCTTTCACCTTGAGACATTTGAATCTTCCAACATACAAACAGCACACCTGCTAGGATTTAGGAATGACCTACCTGGTAGTTGTTTTTCCCACTCCACCTTTTCCTCCCACAAATATCCACTTCAGAGATTTCTGATCAATGACGTTCTTTACAGTTGGGTCAAGAGGCTCAAAATCATCTTCCATTTTTCCAGACTATTTCAAACTCTCTGAAACAGAAGGGGAAACAAAATCATCAGCAAAAAGCAGATACTGTAGGGAACAAATGCAATACCCATAGCTCACTTCTGGAAAGTGCTTGGCTTTTGTACTTAGCTGGTGAGGTAGGTTGGGTTCAAAACACTTGGGCCTTTACAATTTATATCTGACTGGCATGATATGTGACCTGTAGCAGAACCGTTAAACCTACCTAGGTAGATACGGGAACCAAAAGCTGCAATGGCTTTATGTATGGTCTCGTCTATTTTCGTTCCGAAAATTTGATAATCGAAACTGCAACCAACTGAAGCGTATTACCGAGAGCCTCATCTCAAGGCAAATATACTAAATCAAATCAAGAAAACTTTCGAAATATAAGCAAAACAACAGGTCTTGTTTGCTGCTAGCATCACGGTATGTATGAAGCCCGACGGCGAAAAACCCTGCGGCAAAAAAACCGACGGTTTTCTGATAATACTTCGAAAATCCCAGAAATTCGGAACTTCAAAACTATATTTAAATACAGCTATAGCTAATGTGCTTCCATCGGAGGTTGTTATAATTAAATCTTCGTAATACACCCAGCAGAGCGAAAATAGACGGACCTCAAGTGTGACGATTTCAATTGTGGGTCCCTGTTCTTACCTTCTATTTAGTGTCTACCCACAACTCTACACAGTTGCAGTGTATGGTTGTCACATACATGTATATGTGTACCATTAAGCTCAAATTCCGTTGCCACGAAATTCATATATCGTCGCCATATCACAGTACATTGGCTTCGCCACTTCGAGAGCAAAGTCGACCCAGCGATGGCCGCTGTCGCCGCGCAAACGTGTCTGCGGGCATGTAATCATGTCCAAATATACTTCCCGGGGTGCCTGGCGCTCAAAGACCTGCCTGTGGACACGTCCATGATAATATAAACGTATACGGATTCATATATGGATTCGCGTACCCTTCGATTTCGTTCAAACTCTTACCAAATGTACCCTATGGTGAGAGGATCTCACCAGTGTAATATTACCCCGGTACACCAAACCGTTTGGCCGCTAGAGATGGCCAAATAAAAAATCCAGATTTCGGCGTACCCTTCGATTTCGTTCAAACTTACACCAAATGTACCCTATGGTGAGAGGATCCCACCAGAGTAATATTACCCCCGTACACAAAAGCGTTTGGCCGCTAGCTAGAAAAGGTGAAAGAAGACCGCTTGGCCGCTAGAGATGTTAAAAAATCGGATTTTCGCGTTCCCTTCGATATCGTTCAAACTTACACCACATGTACTCTATGGTGAGAGGATCTCACCGGTGTAATAGTTCCCCGGTACAAGAAACCGTTTGGCCGCTAGATATGGCAAAACATGGAATTCGCCGTACCCTTCGATTTCGTGCAAACTCATCCCACATGTACCCTATGGTAAGATGATCTCACCGGTGTAATATTACCCCGGTACACGAAACCGTTTGGCCGCTAGAGATGGTCAAAGAAGACCGTTTGGCCGCTAGAGATGT
>JARFNZ010025555.1:0-23577 GCA_031763405.1 Balanus nubilus
GGGGGGTGCAGGCGGGATGAAGGTCATGTGTGGGTCAGCGCAGTCCCAGTGGCCCAGATCAGCCGGGGGACGCTTCCGTCCGGTGGCCTTACTGGTCAGCTGGCTGGGCCTGGGACAGGATGGTGCGCTGGGGCGAGGGCCGCAACTGAGACGCATTTCGTTAGAACTATCATAGTGAAGTGATGCTAACAACCTGGAGTTATGTTGTAAAAAAAACAAAACAATAAACGATGAAACAAATGAATGTGTCAGGCCTAGGAAGACGGTGGTTTCAGACTGAAATTTTAGGGTGCAGTTGAACAGCTTTACAACACAGATCTTCTCATAAACATTCCATAGATATTAACATATTGCAGGCAAGATTGCCAATTTCCCTGCCATCGACATTCAGCAACTTATCTTTGTTTTATTTCTTAATTTTACAAATGCTGGCATGCCATCAACTTAGGCCGTCTGTTGCCTTCCACAGCCTGACATTCGTAAATTGGCACACGATATCGAAGCTATGGAAATGGCTATCCGAGCCTATAGGTCTGACAACGTGACGTCATCCGACACAAACGCCTGCCATGACCGCACCGACCGAATGACTCGCCATCTGACTCATCCGGAAGCTGAAAGCAAGCATTCGAGAAGATTCCGTGATGTTGAAACTTAGCCTGGGAAAAGTTGAAGCCATTCTTCAGGTGAGTCATGCTGAGAAACGCGTAGAATGATTCAACTGCTGGTCATCGCCCTCATTATACATTGGGCATGGCTTTAACTCATTTACGCAATATTAAACTAGTCCAGAGTCCTTGATACTCGCATTGTGAAACGATTGCCTTCATAATTCACAACTTACGCCAAACAGTGGATTGACTCTGTTTGCAGGTAACAAAACTGTTTCCACTGTCCAAAAACAGCTACAAACGAAATAAAGGACACAACGCGACACCATCATCAATTCATCGGCAAACATATCGTTCGCCTTATCAGCCCTGTGTAAACGCGGCGGCTCGTCGCCAAACACTGTGACGAGGTGTCATCCACCCTGGGGCCCGGCCACAGACGAAACCGCCTGGCGTGGCCGGCCTGAAGCCGCCTGATGTGGCGGGACGTGCCGCGCAAAAACCCCCGGTCACGACTTGTCTTCTGACCCCGGATACACGGGGGAGTCACCCTGCGGCGCCTCTACGAGACTACGACTGCCGCTGCCTGCTGCCGTCTGCTGCTGCCGTCTTCCCTGGCTGTATTGGGTTTTTTAATCTCTCTCCAGGTTCCACGACCGCCGCCGCCGCCGCCGCCGCCGCCGCCGCCATCGCCATCGCCATCGTCATCGCCATCGCCATCGCCACCACCGCCGCCGCCGCCGCCGCCGCCGCCACCAAAGCCAGCGCCGTACCGCAGAGACGAGCAGAGATGCCGGCGGCAATCGGAGCCGTGCGGGGCAGCCTAGCAGCCGGGCGGCGGCGCAGGTCGTCGACCCCCGTCGGCGGCTGGCCGGCGATGTGAATGTCGGGACGGTGGGAAGGGTGGGCCTGGGAAGGCCCGGTCGGCTGTCTTGTGCGAGGAAGGATCGCCCGGCCAACCGGCGAGCTAGGGACGACAATCACACAGGATGATAATTTGTATTTTGGCGGACGGCAGAAGAATGATGATCAGGCCGGCTTTGAGAGGCTGATGACCGCAAATTGGATGTCACAAAACGACGGATGACGGTGTAGCGGTCCAGGGACAATACTGATTGTTGAATTGTGGATATTCGATTGACGGCGGAAGGTTGCGCCAAGGCACATTAGTGCCTGGTGTTTCAAGGCACATTCGACAGCTGGCAAAGACTTTTCCGGTTTAAATTCTTGCCATTTCCGGTGTAAATTCTCGGTAAACTTAACTCTGTAAGCCTTTTACAGCGAAAAAGTTTGAATTGTGGACATGCTGTAACAGTTCTCCGAATCGTCTTGTCGCCAATCGTCTCGTCTCGTAACCATAGGACAGCATGATTTGAACACATCGCCAATATCACCTACATAACTCAAGGGATTCTCATGAAGGAGGCACATTTCACCAAGAGATTGAGCTCCACCACGGACAATACGGCGCTTCTGTTTCTGTTTTACGTGACAATCACGTGCTCTAACGCCAGAACCGTTATTGTTACTCGCCCTCAGTGTCGACTGCGTAACAAAGGCGCTGATACCACCAGCTGGAACGCAGGAACTCTCTCCAAAATCCCAGTCACATTTCTAAGACAAAAGGTCCTCGGAGGCAGTCCACCGGGTTGGCTGTCCACGCAAGGCCAATGGCTACCGTCTGGAGCGGGACACCCAGTTCCCACGGCCGTCTCCCAGCCCAAACCTGCAGACTTCTCACGGTCCTGCGCAGTGCACAGTCTAGTGCACAGTGCAGCACCGAGCATGTCCCGTGGTGGCGCCGGTCCCGTGGTGGCGGCAGTCTGCGACCCGGCCCGGGGTCCTGTCTGCACAGTTTGAAACAATTGTTTACTGTTTGTCGCGTCGCGCCTCTGTGTTGAGAATGGAAATTGTGTATGCCTTTGTGCTCAGACATTGGGTGTTGGACTGGGGATTTTTGAAAACAATGCGCATTCTGTTGGTTCGAAGTGGCGCCATGTTACCACCTCGACACGCAAGTCAACATTTTTGGAATGACGGTTGATAGTAAAGGAAGTTCGCCCAGACAACTCACATCGCATAGCGCCCTCATCTGCACATGATCTGTCGGCAGTCCTCAAAGTTCAAAATGTGAGCCTGCAATGTTGCATCCTTTCACGTGCCGTCAGCCGTTTGACAGATTTTTAACACCATGCTTACATGGCAATACCTCGATGGGTGAACGTTCGGAGCGTGCAGCCCGCCTGTCACGCCTTGTCAACAAACCAGACTGGCCCAGTTACACCCCGCTCAAGTTGCCAAACTAAGCATTGTTCCACACCCCGTAATCTACTTCGTGTGTGCCTAACTGTTGGTGGCGTCAATTCACTGCACCTGATCCCAAACGTGCATAAAGTCGGGTTCAAAGCATGCCTCAAACTGGCAGCTCTGCCCGGCTGCCCTGCCGCTGCCAAACCGGCAGCTCTGGCGGATGGCTGCAGGTTCAGTGCGTTTCTCCGGGGCCTGTTGACGCCGTGCGACCGGGTCAAAGGCGTCGGTCCCACCGGACGGTGACAGCACAGGATGGATGTTGTTTGGACTGCCGGTCCGATCATCTGGGACATGTCAGGGTGGGGCCTGGGGGCGAGACCAGCAGCCACGTTTGGAAACTGTCTGTCAAACACCCGCCACCGCCTACCACCGGCCACCGCACCGCCCACCGCCTGCCACCGCCCGTCGCTCACCACCCACCACCCAACAACCGCCGCCCAACCGCCGCCCACCACCCGGCTACAACAACCCAACAACAACGACAACCCACCGCCCGAAACCCGCCTGGCCCGCCGCCGGGACGGGAGCGCCCGGAAGAGATAAACAAGGGGGCTCCGGCCCGGCGGCGCGGCGCGGCTGTCGATGGCGCACTAGGTACGTCCTTGACAGCCGGCAGCCGCCCCTGCAGGTCGGACACACGTACCACTGGGATAGCAAATCATGCACTGTCGGGGCCGCCTCGAGGAAAAACTGCGCAGCTAGTGGATCGCGCCTCTGCTGACCTCCAGCAAAAACGCCTGCATTCATAGATCATACACTCGCGAACAGTCTGTCAATGGATTGTTTTTGTCATTCTGCTAATGTTTTCCGGTATGTCGGAAGCCGCAGCAACAGGCTGTCGACGGTCGACTTCAAAAGTCTCAACAACGGGAAGGCTCCGGCCATTGGAGCTCCTGGCTCGCCGCTTTGCGCTGCCGTCGGGCGTCGAGCGAGTTATCTAGCGGCATTCCGGGCCGAATTGTTTGTTATTCCTCCGCCAGGGAAGCCACCGTCGCGACCGACGCGACGCACCGTTCCCTCGCCGTGTGTCGACATAACAGGGGACCACACACAGGAGCGGGTCTCCCCACAGCCAACCGTCGTCCGTCACCCACGGCCAGCGACAGTTTACTGATGAGAATTCCCGTCCACAGACGCTTGGGTGCTACAGTTAGTCCACATAGACCGCTCTGTTTAGACACCTGGTGAATGTTCATCACCCGGGTAGATACTTACAGTACCGTTTCACGTCACCAGAGTCGTGCAACGTTGTGCAACGCTTTCATGGCGCCTCATCTTTCATCGACACTTGACGGGAATCTCACCTGGAACAAAGAAAACACCAGCCGTCAGTCACGTGTTGGTCATGGGATCCCCAGCTCCGGGGAGGGGCGGGAGAACGTGGGGGGGGGGGAGGGGGGGGGGGTGCAGACAAGCTCCGACCTTGTAGCCGGGCCGTCAGCGCGCCACAACTAGCACCTTGAATTGCAGATTGCATGAGGAGGCCTGTCCCGTCCGGCGGCGCGTGAGGGACATCGCCCTGTAAACCAACACTTGGTACAGGGTGTGACGGAACTCAAAAGCCTGTCACTTGACACCAGAGGGAGGGGTTCTCTCTCAGCGTTGCAGTAACGGTGAATTGGTGGAAAGGAAGAGCAATCGCAAAAACTGTTTGACTTAGAACGTCTTTCTATGTTTTTACAGGTTGTGTCGTCATGGAGTGAGAGGTTTATACGCATAGTGGACCAAAGACAATGTTTAACAAAGTACAATGAGCAAATGCCACTCGTTATGGGTCAGTACCACCAGGGACGTAGCTAGGGAGTTGTTCTGTGTAGCTAGCCAAAGGGGGAGGGGGGGGGGGGGGGCAGGAGGGCCAAACCCTCTGAGCGATGAAGTTCACACTTGATAAAAATGGAGCTCTGCTGAATCTTTAACATTACGCCTATGGCATTGCATACAAATAATCAAGTTGTACTTTTACATTAACTTTTGACAGATTTTGGCCCCACTTATCCAAGAAGGTACGCACTGGTGTCTCCTCTGTTTATATTCAGGTATTTAGGCACATAACCAGGATTTTGCTCAGGGAGGAGCCACGGCACATTTTTAGGAACGGGGGGTGCGGTGGAAAAATTTTGAGAGTACGACTGAAGTATAACTTAATTTAGGTATCTAAGTATGTAGCAAACAGCGATTGAAATTAGACACCAGAAGGCAGGTGCACACCAATTGCATTGCTTGCACCGTTCCCATCTCTCAAGGCTAGAAGCAAAACACGCGCGCCACTACCTCCCTGACCAGCACAGCCCACCCACTAACGGTGAGGAAAACGAGATCGTGTCGTCATATCAACATAATCAGGCTCGTTTATCTCCAAATCACAGAGTATAGTTGAGGGTAACTGAACCCTGAATTTTACCCGTTACTCTCAACCTGTTCCCCTACCCTTAGGCCTTAACCCGTGATTGTGAACACGGGCACAGTAGATGAGTCGTAACTTCAGCTTTCGTTTGATGCAATAATTCATTTTTTACAAACCAATTTTTTGTATGGTTATGGTTTATCTCCATATTTTCGGCACATTTATCCCGCTGAACGGCCTTAACCTTATCTATACAGGAATAAAATATATTTGTCCTGGGTGAATGTAATTCTAACTCTGATTAAATACTAACAACATGCGCCTTCAAGTGGCACTGGCAGTGCTGCATGTCTCAACCTGTTTACACAGAGGTTGGCATGAGAGATGCAACTTTCACTCACAAAGCATTACCGACACCGCACCGGCACTATGAGAATAAAAAATGAATAGCAGCATTTACCACAGCTCTCGACACATTACCGGCACATTCACTGGCATATGTATAGTCTGCTTTATGAATCTGAATCCCCATTACCGGCAACTTTCCGGCATGGGTAGTTAGTGCATCACATGATACCAGCGGTTATTTAAAATCACCGGCACGCCGGTAATGTAGTAATTAAATATTGCACCTCTCTAATTGGCATGTCTGCCATTGGGCTGTATCGCCATGGCTGCCGGTATATCGGTGCCTCCACCGAGCTGGCCGTCCAGCCGGCTGTGACGGGGCGCACTGCGCGGTCTGAGTGCCCTAATTGGGCAGCGCTGAAACGCCCAAAGGGTCACGGCTGGCGACGGTCCGGCGCCCGCCGACACAGGCCAGTGGCAGCCGTTGGTAACGGCAGCCCCCGCCCGTCCGGCGCCGCCCGCGACAAAGGTCCGCCAGACAGGCTCGATAAAACCCCGTGACCCGGCGACGATCTGGCGCCGATGACGTAGTTGAAACCGCTGGAGCCAAATCGCAGCGATTTGTAGGTGATACGTGAGGATTTGAGTTCAATCACTTGCAATTGCATTTTTCGTCATTCGCGGACGAAACATTAAAGTAAAACATCTATCTTCGTTGATATCGTTCAAGCCGAATCGTTCGGATGGATGCACCTCGACGAGGATTACTTTAGTGATGTGCGTCGGTAACGTCAGTGCTATGACGAGGCATCAGCAGCGGGTTGTGGCGGGACCGGGGACAGCCGCGCCGGCCGCGACCGCCGCAGCAAGATGCGGACCTAACGGGTCTCCCCGCCGCCGTCGGAGCTGCCGTGACCGGTCCGGTCCGGTGCGGTGGCTGGCTGGCTGGCGCTGTGGGCCGCGGTCGGGATGGATCACCAACAGAGCAGTCAGCTCTGACGCCGAGCGTGTGGTGAGCGACACAGTAAATACAACAACGGGCCGACAAGAAGTGGAGGCAGCGGGCGACGATAAACGGTGGCAGACGGAGCGGAGCGGCGGCGGCTCTGTTCCACCAACTGGATCAACGTAAACAGCCATAAGTCTGCCGTCTACACGAATCAGCCGGTGTTGACTATCACGAAGGAAACTAGAGGAGACCGTGCGGCAGTCACCACCACGGAAAGCTTTCATATCGACGAAAACAGGCGTGGCAAACCACAAAGCCCTGGAAGCGGAGAAAATAAACTGTATAAGGCCACAGACTAATTACCTTAAATTGGAAACGTGTCAAGTGCAAGACACTCTATTTGATGCTGGTCGTTCTAAGTATACCTACTGCTGCACTATCGAAGCTTCCATCAAATTGCAGTCGAGCTCAGCCTGAGGAACTGGCTGCTAAATCCATCAGTGCCACATCAATTGACGGAAGCAAAGGCCTCACTAGCCAATAACGTATTCAATCTCGGAGAAATACCACCCGAGAGAGGGAATTTATCCTTCTCAGGAGCTAAAAAACATCGTTCAGCATAAGCCGCAACTAAGTGAGCAATTTAGCTTGTTGCAAACCGGCGAGTTAGGCTCTACTCCATCTCCCTTATCGAATTGCATTTATCCTCGCGGCTACAGGCGATAAACAAGGGATCGATCTTCTGTGCGATTCTTCCCAAGCCCCTTTACACACACCCTCAATCCCGTCACGATTCCCTGACCGTCCCACCGCCTTCGCGTCACCGGCGAGGCGGGCTCTTTGGTTGGCTATCCGCATGGCGGAGCACGCGTCCACGGCGATGGCGGCTGGCCGCCGGCGGTACCGTACAAATGACGTCCATGGGCGGGAGTAACGGAATCTCCACCGCCACTGCCGCCCACCACCGGCATCGCCTCCGCCTCCGCCGCCGTCCCGCTGCTGACTTGGCCGCCACTGGAGCCGCCGACATCATACATGGCGCCTTGTAATACACCTGTCTGTTACAGCTCAGCGGCTGAATGATTGGGCATGTTAAGTGTGGGATAGAAACCATGTCGCCATGCTCTGCTTCACTAGGACAATTGAGTCCACACTGAGTACTTGAACTTGTTTGATACCGTGGACTGCAAGCGGAAGCTAGATGGAAAGACACTGGAACATTATGCGGCCTAAGGGAGCCCGAGTCGAATCGCCAGCTTGATTCGAAGGACTCGCGAGCTGGAGCTGTCGGGATTAACTTCGATCCCTGTCGGTCCGCTGACCCCGCTGAAGCCACGCTGCGTCAGCGGCGAGCTCCGTTGACCTTGCCAAATGCCCTGAACCGAGCCGAAACAAGGCCCGATCACCAATGTCCTGTGTTGAGTCCAACCGGCCGCGTCGACGGCGGCGCGACGACGCCTCCACCCCGCTGTACCCGCTGTGAACATCATCACAGGCGGCAAACATCGCAAGAAAAACGCCCCGGGCGCGTCGTCGCATCGTTGTCGGCGCGGGAAAAAGCGCACCTGCCTTGGACGACGCATTGGCCGCGACAATGACAATAAACACGACTCGAGCGGCGCCCGAGCGAGGCCGAGCGAGGCGCGAGCGGGATCGGAGCGGGGAGCGGAACGCTGCTAACCCGGTCTCCACGCGCTGCGAGCCGGGACAAAGGCAGAGCCGAGCGAGAGGGTATGGAGTTGTGGGAAGGGCGGGACGGAGGCGGATGGGGATGGGCTCGGGTGGGACGGGGCGGGCGACAGAGGGACGTGGCTATGACTGTTGTGTCAGTGCGCCTGTTCACCGTCCGTCTCGCCATGGTCACGGGGAGAAAATCAGAGCGGAATTCTAACTAGCCATCATTAGATATGCCGCCTGGCTCGGCGGTGGCGAGCAGCGGGGACTGCGGCCGACTGAAAGCTGGGCCACGTGCCCACAGGCCCGAAAGGTATTCACACACGCCGCAGCAGTGTGGCCGACGGGGCGGCTGGAGCGGAGAAAGTGTTCACATGCTCCACGCCGGGCGAGCTCGTTTGTCCCGGTCCGAAGCATTTCGTGTCAGTAAGTGATATGACGAATGCCCGAGTTGCGGCATTTGTCTGCAATGTGTGAGCTATGGTGTTGCGTCACAGCTCGTAACAATGCCGCTGTGGTAAAAATATGCAATGCAGATACAGTGCAATATGGTATTACGTTTCCGGTTAGAGTGGGAAATCTCAAGCTCCGTGAATCAAAGCATGGCATCGGGCAAAGATCACACGATTATCATGATTATCACAGCTGCCAAGGTTAGATATCTCGATTGTACGTGCTCCTCTATATAGGTACCTACTCAGTGTGCACCGAGAGCAGGGGTGCAAAATTGTGGTACGCACCGTGTACTTCAGGGAACAGGCACATGGACATGGTTAGCCGGTGGCAGAACACTACCCATCGCCTATCCACCGCGGCGCCAGAACACTAGCCATCGCCTATCCACCGCGGCGCCAGAACACTAGCCATCGCCTATCCACCGCGTCGCCAGAACACTAGCCATCGCCTATCCATCGCGGCGCCAGAACACTAGCCATCGCCTATCCACCGCGGCGATGGAAGCGGCGGTGGTGGAGATGGCGGTAGCGGCGGCAGCGGCGATGGTGGTGGTGTCGGCAGCGGCGGCGGCTGTTGTGAGAGTCGGTGTGGTTACAGCCAGCCATTACCTACTGCTGGCGGTGCAGGACGACAGACGGCCGAGACCGCAGACCAGGGAACCGACGGACTAGCGGACCAGCAGACCAGCGGACCAGCAGACCAGCAGACCAGCGGACCAGCAGACCAGTGGACCAGCAGACCAGCGGACCGACGGACCAGCGGACCAGCAGACCAGTGGACCAGCAGACCAGCAGACCGGCAGACCAGCAGACCAGTGGACTGACGGACTAGCAGACCAGCGGACCAGCGGACCAGAAGACCAGCGGACAGCCGGGGCCCGAGCCTGGGCTGTAACAGCGGCCACTGGCTGACTATGTGATGGTCTGGCGAGACTGCATTCAGTGGTCAGTATGGATTTCTTTTTTATCGATTCCGTTTTTAAGACTACAAAGAGCCGAGGATATCGAACATAGGGAGCGAAGCCCCTGAACCCGTCCAGATCACTGTCACACCGTCTCGCGTCTGCGCCTTGGTCATTCTTCGGACACCATAGCCCGAGAAGCCCCCGCGGAACCGACTAACAGTCATCCTGATCGGATCGCTAGCCAGCCGCCTGACGTCCGCGCCACTCGCTCATCGTCCCATCTATTCCAACAAAGGTCGGCGGTTAATTCGGCTCCGAGCTGCCAGTGGCTCCAGCGAGCCTGGTGCACCGGACGGGCGCGGGGGCCGGGGCCGGCACTGGGGCGGGGCATTCACTGGGCACGGCCGGGGACGCCCGCGCCCGTCACCATGGCAACGCGGCACAAACAGCTGGCGAATAATGCTACAGCTGAGTCATCCGTGACATGGCGGCTGCTGCCCGGCCCTGCGAGGGGCAAAGGGCCGGGTAATGGGGTAATGGCCGCAAAAGGGACGGGGGAGGGGCGTCGTGACTGAGGCGTCAGCGGGCGGGAGCGGGAGAGGGAGGGGGAGGCAGCTGCTGTTTTCAGAACTGCGCAAACCCCGACTGAAAGAGCGATTCAACGTTCATCCGATTCTCAGTTCAGCATGTTTGACGGACGCATAAGCCCATATTGTGCAACTCTAAATGTAAGCATTCTGCATAGCCGAGATTAATATTGTGGTTACCCTTTCGGTGGCAACCACGCATTGCGATTCCCTGTATCGTTCCATCCATCACAAATATACGGGGGGGGGGGGTAGATTCTGACATTCTCTAGCCCCGGAAAGCGACGTTATCAAAAAATTTACTATCGAATATTTTTCTCCCGCCAAATTGGAAGCATACCCAGTAACCTCAAAGCTCTTCACACTCGTATCTATACCGTTAAACAAAGTGTTGATTCGCCCACGCCGCAATGATGTCACCGGCTCGTGGCAGTTGACGTCACTGGCTCGTGGACAGCTCCACCCAAGGAGCTACCGTGCAGCGGACCCTCCAAGTCCGCGTCCCGGGGGGTGGGGGATGGGGGGGGGGCGGCCGTCCGGTATGGCAGGAATGTCGCCACAGGACTCAGGAGGGTACAGGCCGACAGGGATCGGAGGGGACGCCCGGGATTTAGGGGAAGCGAATCGAAAACTAATTGTCTGATGGCGACAGCGCCGGCCGACAGTGCCCCACCCAGTTTACGACGGCGCAGGTGAGATGAGCCGGGAGGGCGAGGCCCCAACACGAAGGACAGAGGAGGGTCCAGCTGAAGCCCGAGGGACCAATCACCAGTCCCAGCCGGACGCTATCCAGTGTCCTGTATAAATACAGTGTGGCTCCTCCACATGTGCCTGACAACTATAAGGCTTATTCCGTTGTATTTGACCATCAGGGAAAAGGTTCAATATCCGACGATCATTCTACTCAAGGCTGTCACAGGCGTGTTCCAGTTGGCTTAGCGACAAAATCACTCCAAGTCCAGCAGCCTTGGATTTTGAAACGGCAGTAGAACCGCAAAACGATCCTGATAGTCGGCCGACACCGGTAAACAACTCACTCGGCCCCGGTCAGGGCAAGGGTAGACAATCGCTCCAGCCCTGGCCGGACCAGGGGCAAACGTGGGAAGAGGTGGGGAGCAGGTGCGAGGCGGTAAGACGCTCCCCTCCCCTGCGCGAGCGCTGGGAGCGGCCCACCTGTCGCCGGCTGGGTACTGGGCAGGACGACAGGACGGCAGGACGGCGGACGCAGCGGCCCGCAGCCCACCACACGGCGTAATCACCGGGCCGGGGCCGGGGCCGGCGAGGGGGAGGGGGAGGGGGAGGACACGGGCCGCCGCCCAGCTCCGTCCCGCCGGGCAGGGTCAGGCAGCCCGCTGCTGCCGGGTGACGTCAGCACAGCTCTGTTGGGTGGGCGGGCTGGGAGCCGTTACTGTATCGTTACCCCCGCCCGGGAGGGGCTGCGGGACTCCGAGACGAGCTCCGGTACTGAGCGGCACAGCTCACAGCCGAGGGCACAAACTATCTAGGAGACTCGACTCAGCAATTGCGGCATGGCACCGAGCCGCCGAACTGGATGACGCACGAGCGAAACTCAATTGGCCTGGAAGGCACCTAGCGATGTTACACACACAACGGACGTCAAAGCCAGGCGTCCCTGAAGTGCCATAGACCATCAGAAGAACAAACACTCCGAGCTTGTCAGATGCAGAGACTAACGTTATTTATGTTCTCCAAAAAAGCTTAGAAGAAAGGGGGATTTCCGTTTTCGGCTCTCTCAACACAGCGAAGTTGTAACGATTACCTACCAAGTAGTAAAATATCGCAATGTGGGCTACTCCTGCGCAGGTTCATAACGTTTGAACGCGGAAGAATATCAGACAACGCCTCGCAGAGGCCATTATGGCGTCTGGGTCTGCCGTTTCCGTTCCCAGCGGCGGCGTCGGCGGTGACGGTCTGGGGTCATCACTGCCACCGCCGGAGCGCGACAGGACACCGAGCGAGAAATCACCCTCGGCGGTCAGAGCGCTTCCTGGACCTGGCCGGCAGCTGCGGAGCGCGTATCCTGTCGCCAGCCACGCCCGGCCGGCCACACCTGTGCGCCGCCCATGCCACTGGCCGTCCACCGGAGGTGTACTATACGCCAGAGCTTCACATGATGTGCAGTAAACCTTGTCAGTCATCAGAGGAATGCTCTGGACGTCACCGTCCGGCAGAAGGTGTGTATTTCCAATAAAGATCCTGATGAGATGTTTATAGTCCATTTATTTTCAAAAAGGCACACGTTGCATAAGAGTCTAAGAGTTTCAAGAGTTTTCACGTGCTGCTAAAGCAAATGACCCTATCCAAATCGACTGCGAATATAAATTTCATTCAGTTGCATTTGAACTACCTGGGATTCTTTGCAGAGGGTACCTTCGACCGTAGACCCTTTGAAAATAAACCGGCTGGAGTGGCCTTGTTTTTTGAAGAGTTTATGGTTGGCGGCATTGCTGACATTTGGCATTGTCCACCTCACATTGGCCTCGCCGACACTATGTGGATATTAATATCATGGAAAAAACACCACAGCGTGTCTCGGATACATTTCCCCATAAAAGAGTCTGCTGAATTTAGGAAGCTGAAAACCCTGCCGGCAAATTATCACACGCATGAGTTCCCGACCCGAGTGGCTACACAGGCAGCCGGTAACGTTTCGGTCACAACTGAGGAAGCTTCAGATGCAAGTTTTTGCAGTTGCCTGCACCGTTTTGATCAGTCGACCGGATTCCAGGTTAATGACGACAGCAAAGTCGAGAAACGGAATTTCTGTTGTGGGTTGCTGGAAATTTGTGTCCCCATTTTCCTTCGTTCAGCTGCAAACAATGCTACCAGTTGTATAATCCCACGTGACAAGAAGTTTGCCGATGAATGAACCGCAGCGCGATACAGGTAACTTGTTGCGCAACAGCCATCAACCAGTGGCGTCGCTACAAACTTTTGAGTGAGTGAGAAGCCAATCAGGCGTGGTGGGGGGGGGGGGGAGTGAGGACTTTAGAGGAGAGGGCTTTGGAGGGACGACCCTCCATAGGGATAATATATATCTTGCGAACCTAGGGATGCGGAAGGGGTTCGAGCGAACGTGGGAGTGCCCGGAACTACAGCCCCCGTTGTCGACGCCATTGTCAGCAACTACGACAGGGACCGAATACAATTTCTTCCGAATAAAATCATTTTTGAGCTCCGTGAGCTTTCAGAAATTGCAGCCCAGCATGATGTCCTGATATATTTATTTAGAGCAACATCTCCGGCACATAATCTCCGGCCGCTAGCGTGTTAAAACTCCCTCCGCCCAACTCCCTTTCTCGACACCGAATTACGAGCTACGGAGCACATGGACCTTGAATCGCGGCTTTTGTCCGGCCGGTTATCCAAAGTGACGGCGTCTGGGCCAGATTAGGTGCCGTCCTGGACCCGCTATAAATCACTCTGAACCGACGCTCCGATCCGTCAGAGGGAGTTTTTGCAACGGTCTGAAAATCGGCCACGGAGCCGGCAGGCCGGTGGCTCACGACCCTCTTGGGTTCAGCAAAACGGTGTCAAGAGGGGATTGAAGGGTGAGAAACGTTAATGCTGACGTCAGAGAACAGCGTTGACTACATTCCTTAACACCACAGTTGTTAGCAATAATGAGTATGTAGACATCGTGTCAAATCTCGCCCTAAGTAATGACGCTATTGCAGGCTATAAGAGCCCAAACAAGCCATGATAAGGAGTGTCTTGTCAACGGACGTTAAGCACATTCTGGAACGACCAAAGCCGGGGATATCTGCGTCTCGGGGCTGTGCCCATAGGCCGTCATTAGGCCCGCAGACACTCATCGGTTATATCTCTCTAACGCATAACCAATCATCATCGGACCGAATTCGCCCGTTCACGCTGCTCTACAAAACCATTCATACGCCCTACGAAAACAGAGGGAGCAGAACCTCTTTTTACCAAAGCTTCGGCCGGCTGGGCCTATAGGCCCGGGAGCGGGGGACGGCGGGCGGTGGACATTGTGTGCCTCCCCTCTGCCACACGTCAGCGGCATGGCGACAATGGTGAATTAACACGCCATTGGAGCCGGCGCCGGCGGCGGCGGTCGGAACACCATTAGGGCGGCCGCGTTCCCCTGTAGATTACCCTAGGGGTGCTGACGGCCGCAGACGGTGACGCAACGCGCTCCAATCGCACGGCTGGCCGGCGCGGCGCGTGTCCTGATGCGATTAGCACGGCCGTCCTGGCGCCGGGTAACGCTCAATCGCCGGGGCTGTTACCGGGCAGGAGGACGCTGGCATTGACTGCAAGCGGCACGTGAGGTGACTGGACGACTGCTTTGAGATTACTTACCTGGTAAAAATGGCAGGCGCCATAAATTGTCACTCAAGAGGTATGGATAGTTCAAGGCAAAACAAAAATACAATTATCTCTCAAATTTGAAATAAAAATGTCACGGACTAGTTATTATACATTATATATAAGAATTGCACTAGTTTGGTTTCATTACAATAACGTCACCAATCTTGCCTCGTCAAGCTAATAATAACGGCAGAAAGATGACGTTCATGACGGTGCTGTTAGCTGTTCTTTTATCAAGTCAGAACAATGACGCGGCTGCGTGACCGGTCAGACGACAGCTGCAGTCGGAAACTGCCGTCATCTCTCGGCCACGTCGACAGGTCACGAAGACAGGTCACGACTCGCGGTCAGGGCAGATCACGACGGCGGGTCATCGCAGCCACGAGCGCACGATTGACCAGCTACAGAAGAGGCTGGCGGCTCGGGGCCGGCGGTGAGGTACAAGGAACGCTTTCGGGGGAGGGGGAGGGGGAGGAGGGACGGTCATTGGCCGCGGGGAATAGGTACCAAAGGTGCACCGAGTGTGGAGGATGTGTGAACCAGGAGCCGATCAAGGCGGGACGAGTCACGAGGGTGGACCATTGGTGAACCATATGAGGTGGACGAGGGGTGAGCGAGGGACGGACGAGGGGTCGAGGAGTGTCCCCTCGCGTGGTGTGTTGCTAGCACCAATGATCCCCGCTCGGGTGTTCAGTCCGGTGCCGACCACTGCGGGGACGAGTCAGAACACGCACAGTGCCTGTCGCGTGGCTGAGCGTTATGGTCCAGGGGGTACCAAGTGGGGACGATCAGGACTCGAGGAGGGGGAGCTCAAACTATTACCGGCTACCTGGCACCGCTACCACTGCCGCCACCGCTAGGGTCCCTCGGCAGGCAGAAACTCATTAACCACCCGACGCTAATACCCCGCCTCGTGCTTCGCTAACCACTTCCCCTCCCATCTCCGTCCACCCCCCGGACCGGCGCTGCCCCCTGCCCAAGCAGTCACATGTCGAGACAAAGCGGCCGTCCGTGGCGGCGGCACACGCCACCTTCTGATGGCCGGCAACGGACTCCCGAGACAGCGATCACATCAACATCCCACCGCGCGTGACCAATGGCCTTTGCAGTCGGAATGTACTTAACATCCCACAGGCTGAGACAAAGAACGGCCTGGGAGCCAGCCAACCGCGCTAGCCAGCATCCGCGGCGCGCCGCTGCCCGTCAGACCCTGTCACGCTCAAGGAGGATTTCCGGCTTGGGCGGAGGTCGACTTCCGTTGAACGGCGATTGCAGAACATTAGCGTGCAGGGGTCAGGGATCGAACTCGTCAGGGCGAAAGTGCGAATACATTGGTCGCACGTGGTCGACTTTCGCTTGTTGCAGCGAGTGCATAATTCATGCGTCTGTTGCCGCATGGCTGCACATTTCAGAACGCATGGAATAAGTGAACGCTGTTGCTGCTAATGGGTTCCGTCCAGAGCCAAGGAGCATGCAGCGAACGCAGCGACCGCGACTCTCCGCCCGGTCTGCACCGGCCCAGGTGGGGTGACGGGTCCGGCTGGAGTAACCACCTAACGGTACAGGAAGCGGGCCAGTCGGCCCGGTAAGACACGAGTCGGTGGCGAGGCTCCGCCGGCCGGTGGCTCGCCGATGGCTGAAGATGCACGCAGCGTCATCACGGTCCCCACGGCGCGGCCGACGAGCCAGCGACAGCCGTCATTATCAGCCCGCGTCGATCACGCCAAAGCAAGGAACGATGGTTAAAAATGGATTTGGAACACGTCAAACGCCGGTGAATGGTTCTAAGTGGCGGCTATTTTCAAATTCATAGCAGATTTTACCGACAGTAGCCCAGTGATGCATATAACCCAAATCTAGCGCCGCCATCACCGATACTGCTCCTGTCAACACTGAGAAGTTACGTTTCTATACAGTCACGCAGTCTCTCGAAAGTCAGACGAAGACTGCTACGCCCAGTGACAGAGTAGCACCACAGCAGCAGGACGGTGCATGGACGGGTCCTCAGACTAGCCGAGACGGGTCGGAGAGTCCCTGGATGATCCCGAATCTGTGGTCAGACTGGGGAGCTTAGCGGCCGGCGCAGCGGAGACTCCAGCATTGTGTGCGGGGGAAGGACCGACCGGGAGATCTAGCAAGAGGTCAGACCAACAGACCTGTACTAAACATAGCAACTGTCCAGCGCTCTGCCGAGGTTTACCACTGATCGTCAACAGTCTCCGATTATCACCATACCCACGAATACTACAGCAATTTTAAGCGCTATTTTAAAAAAGCATTAAGCCGATAACCAACAGCCACTGATTATCACCATACAATTCCTAAATAAATGTTTAGCATTATTTGTATGGAGGCCAATATGTATATAGATAATATGGAGAAATTGTTTCTTTACCCTGGAAGTATGATTCATTTTTAATGCGGGAGGATCTGTTAGTCATCAAGAGATTCGTGATGGCGATGAGCAACCCACACATCCGCTGATTAACGCAGCTCGGTTTAAGTTGACTGGATCATATCGCACGCAACGTACGCCGGGCCGTCAAGTAGCGTGCCTTTGGAGTGCGCACAACAGGATACCTATCCCGGAACTGGAATGTTGCAGCAATGCATGAAACTGAAATAACACAAGTTTTCCGGAACTAGCGATCAAGATTGATCGATAAAGCCGAAGTTTCCTCCTTCCAGGTGATAAAATGACAAGAGTTGAAGGACTTTGTGGGGTTCATCTTACGTTTATTTGAATCAAAGCTGAAGTTGACTAATCACATTTGAAATTGAATTATTTTGGTCAGTTGATAGAAATGCTAATAACGAGAGAAAGTACCAGCTAATTTGCTATCAAATATTATCAGCTAAGATCCTATGCGCTAACTAGTTATATATTTTAGTCGTCGCTTTTAATTTTGACTAGTGTTCTTCATTTAATTAGTTATATACAATTAAATGAAGAGGTCGCATATCTCACCACACTGTTCGGTCGTGAACAGTTCAGAAGGTTCAGGGTCATGAACGGCGTGCCTCTCACGCCAACAGAATTTCTGAAGTTAGCCACCCCGATCCTACACGATCAGCTGCACGAGCCGGTATTTATCAGTCGCCGGCACAATTTTTACGGCCTCCCCGGCCACGCTCCATTACGGCCGCCCAAACCGGCATCGCCCGCAGCCGCCGCTTCCGCTGAAAAATAGGCTCTCAGCCGGCGGCCGGATCCCTGGACTCGACGCCAGATCGATGTTACAGTGACCCCGCTCGGTTGAGAGTGAACAAAGACCGGCGCCGCAGCGGGAGACGCGCCGCCGGGCTGGAGCAAACCAATCAAACGGCCACGCCACCAAACGCCCGGCCGACCGCGGCTATGAATCCAAAGGGGTGAGATTATTGATCTGGCGAGGAACGCTGGGCGACCCTCCGACCCATTCGCCGGCCCGTCAGCACCAACAAACCGGCTGGAAGAGGGGCCAGCTCTCGGCGGACGGTGGTTTACCGCCGCGGGACATTTCTGTGCGACAAACAGGCCCGGGCGACCCCACGAGGGCGGCGAGTTTGGCCGGCAAACACCGGTGTCTGAGGCGCGGGCAGGTGGGCCGCGCTGGCCACAGCCTCAGGGCAAAAACGTCCCGCCGCCACGCGGAGGAGTGCACGCCGTGCGGGATCGATGGCTGGCCCAGATGGAGGGCAAAGGTCAGAGGTCACGGGTCACGGGTCAGGCGGCGCCGGCGCCGGGGGACCAGCTCGCTCGGTGCCCCGACCACACCTTGTATCGATCTCAGCAAACGTCATAACACAAAGAGTTTTCGGGCCGAGTTCAAAAGATGGCACTGTCATCAGACATTTCGGCATACGAAAAGTTGTACACTTATAGTTTTGAAAAGATGACAACATAGGTTTGGTTCTGTAAATCTGAATCATTGTAACACTTACAGCGAGACGAAGCCGCCGACTAATTCAAAAGAAGCGCTGAACTCGGCACCGACAACTTCGGAACCCTAAATCCAGCATTTATAAGGAACAAACCTCACCTTGTATGATGGCGGCGGCAAGAAGGATACACAGAGACTTCATTTTGGCTACTCTAACGTCCACTCAGTCGCACCGTGCGGGACCCTGAACGTCTACTGCTGCAGCGACGGCTCCGCGCACCCGCCGGCTCGAGCTCTCTTACACGACTGCACGTAGCGCCGCGGTGGCGGCCACCACAACTAACCGGTCAAACGGGGACGGGCGGCGGACGGCCGGGCGGGGCTGCTGAGCCGCCATTCCGCCGCTGCGAGCCGGCGCGGGACCCGAGCTGGGCAGTCGTCGTTCGTTGGAGGGGTTCGGAGGGGTCAAACTAAGGGAGATACAAAGCGAGCGCCGTAAATGTTTCAAAAATCCATCGTCGGCCTGTTTTGAAAATATACATTTTGTCGAAAATCTCCCTCTTTTCAGTTGACCAGGGTTATCGCGTAAATTATGGCGTAAATGCTGACAATGTCATGTTCACCGATTCGTCATGATCTGCGCTACAATCTCTCACAGAATGCAAAAGCATGAGATAGTTTGTTTGGTTGCACGGCTGCATGAAAGCCGAGCTCTCCTGGTTTCGGCATTACGGCGCCCTTCCGCCCGCGTCCCACTTGTAGAATCGCCCTTCGCGGCACGCGAGCTGCGCACTGCGTGCCGCCGACCCGGACTTTCGGCCATCCACGTCTAAACGGTGCATCGCATGTTAAAACATCGCTGATTGCTCACCTTGCTATCCATGAACATAATGACAAAGTTACAGTCACCTCCGATCGCTATGAGTGGTACTTTTGGACCATTGAAGGCACCATATTTGTCATACGTGGCCTCTGACCGGGATCCACAAAACAACAGTCTTCTCATGAAATTCTCAAAGTTTGAAATCAATCCGCCAAAAATGTGGCCACAGCACAACAGCAAACTTGCAAGATGGTCATTTTCACATGACCGTACTTTCACCTGACCTGGTGTCCTGACCTGACCTGACGTGACTTAGGGTCAAATTTTTAAACATGTGTATTATTTAATTCTAAGCAGGTACCGAAAAAACGGCGGCGCTGGGAGCTGTCGTTTTTTCGCCATGGCGAAAATCATGAGGGAGCATGTTTTGCCCACCCCCTCCAAAGCGCGTGCGCTCTAGTGGACTCCACCACCGATTACATGGCCGAATTAACCTTCGCCCTGGTGGGGGTCAAAATGCCCCCCCCCCCCTCGGGTTTTCGCCTGCAGCGTAAAAACGGCGGCGCTATCGCCACCAAATTTGGCACAGCTGTTTACACATCAATTACGCATATTGTACACAATATTTCGGCTCCAGGTCATGTCAGGTCATGTCACCAGACCACGTTAAGTGACCTTACCTCGAAAACATGTTTGCGGTCGTGCCCAGCCCACAGTGTTTGTCCGAGAGATTTAAAACTTAGAGGATTTCATGAGAGTACAGTTACCTACAATTCGTTTATTTCGGATTTTCGATATCGGTGACCTGAGGTCAGGTCAATTTTGTGACCTTTCCATTATAAGTCAATGGGGAATTATCAAATGCTCCCTATTTAAAAGAGAGGAATGGGATTAGTCTCATTTCTTTAGGATCATGGTATCGTTGCCAATTGTTGATAACCCAAATGCAACTTTTGATTCATGACCTCTGTAAAGGTCATATAAGGTCATCTAAGGTTACTTTCGCTGTTTTGCCAATAACTCTTGATAGGAGAGAGATAAGAACATGCGAAAGACACCACTGCGTTCGTCTGGCCGAGACGCATCGACTCATATGCAACATAACCCAATATGACCTAATTGGGTCATCACGTGACCTTTACCTGAGGGCAAATTTTGACATTTATTTTTCAAGATCGCCATCCATATTTTTTGATGCGTCTCGACGAGAGAAACACGATGGTATCAACATAATTTCTGTATCTGTAAAAGTGAAAAGATTATTCGCGAAAAACCGTTCTCCGTGAAAACAACATTTTGATCTTTGATGACCGCTGGAGCCTAAACTATTGCCTTTGGCTCAAATCTGATGAAAAACGTCACTGGAGCGTTTCAAGAGCTATACATTGTTTTGTTTTTTCTTCCTAGCTATCATAGTTCCTGAGATATCGAGGGATTATTGATGAAGATTCCAAAAACGGGAAAATTTGACCTATGATGACCTCTGGCGACCACAATATTTACTTGAGCCAAAAATGATATTTGCAATTTCGAATGACATTGTTGAGAGCTTTCGATTGTTTTTTTCTGCGTCTTCCTATCTTCCTTAGTTTCGGAGTTAGTGTGGTGGGGGGTCACTATGACCCCCCCCCCTCCCCACACACACACCATGGCGAAGGTGGCTCAGAGGCCCACCAGGGCGCGGGCTAAGCAGTGATTCTGAACTTATTAAGGAAAACTGTCAATACGCTTTCGGTAAAAAAGAACATATAATTTTCGCCAAGAACTCCATAGACTTATAATGGGATGAAGGGAGATACGTCACCCGCTGACACACGCACTAAATATTTTTCCCGAAGTGTCGGAGCCTACCAACACCAGATGGCCTGATGACGCACAGATTCTGAACTTCTCCTGGAAATTTATCGACACATTTTCGGTAGAATAGAGTTGAAAATTCTGAGATCCCAATAGACTTATAATGGGCAAAAACGGTGCGCACTTCCGCACGCACTAAATATTTTGTCACGCTCTAGCGGACCTTACCAGTGCCTAGACGGATGTGCACTAATACGTTTTCGGTGCACCACACCCTGTCGCCAATTTGCCCAAAACAACAACAAAAAAAGCACTGGAGCGCGGCTCAGGTTATTTTTTAATAGAACACCATTCTAAAGAACAGTGTTTGTTTAAAACGTGTAGATTTTTCAAGATTCAAGATTTTCAAGATTTTTGTCACGCTCTAGCGAACCCCACCAGTGCCTAGGCGAATTAATTTGACAGGTATTCTGAAATTTTATTTAAAAAAATGCGCCGATACTTTTCCGGTGCACCACATCCTGTCAAAAAAAGCACCGGAGCACGGCTCAGGCTTTTTTATATAGGAAAACACCATTCTAAAGAAAAGTGCTTGTCTAATATTGAAGCAACAACCTTCGGTTATTGAAACAAGAACCTTCGGTTAAAAATACATCACTGGCACGAGACTTAAGTTGACGATGTCGCTGGGTACGAAGCAAACATTGAAGTAAACCTCTCAAGATAAAAATAACAAAATAAACATATCATGGAGGAAAAATGGGAGTAAGGTATAAAATGGATGACCTCGCGGCTATTGGCATCGTAACTCGCTATCCTATTTGTTTTTTGGTTGCAAGGCAGTGATGTTATTTGGGTCACCATAACTATGGCAGCTGAAGCGATGGTATCCCTCGTTTGGATACTCATTCATGAGGCCACAAGGCCAGCACACATAACTATGGGTATGATTTGTATTTTATTTATAATACTTTTTGATCAAAATAAACATTACCATCGTGCTTTTCATGAAAAAATAGCATTCAGTCTTAATAAAAATCACATGGTTGCGTGACATGAAACTTGTCCAATGAACAAGTTCATGTCACGGTCACGCAACCATATGATTTGTTATCGAATGTAATATTAAAATAATAAAATAATTATTAATTAGCACGTAAAGGGCTAGGTGTGCTGGTACTCAACAACATGTACTTGTAACAGTGATTTACTTTTTTAGATATGCATAATGGGCAGCGAGCGACTTTGGTTGACTCAAGAAGTGAGTTCTTGCGGCCAATGAGCAAACACGTAAAGTATCCGTCTATCCGGCCAGATAATACGAACTATCCGGCCGGATGCCGGATAGTACAAAATTGACCATCCGGCCGGATAGTTTATACGGTGCTTACATAACTACAATGGCCGTTATTCTTTACAAAACCACATTCTTGGATTTTCCGTAATAATAATAGCAATTTATAGCATCAGAAAATGAAACAGCCTTTCCCAAGTTCGAAAATTTGGCGAAAACAGAGCGAATTCGTCGGGTGAATTCGTTCGCTACCTCCCGTCGTACTGCCGAACATGGGCTGACCCAATATTAGATGATTATACATACCAGTTTTGGTCTAATATTGTTAAGTGTTTGAAAATTCGCCCCAAATCCAGTTTTAAAGCAAAACACAAATTAAAACGCCAAAAAACTTAAAATGACAAATTCTACAAAATATCTCAACTTCAACAATGTTTGCATTTGGACAAACAAATTTTAAAAAAATCAAGATTTTTTTGAAAACATATCCACAACATCCAAAAATTTTAAAATAATCATTTTTTGGAATATATGTAAGAGAATATATGTAAGAGAGCTGGGTATGGAATATCTCCAAACCAAATTTCCAAGCAAAATCTGCGTTTTTGACGACTATATATGAGGCAACTCTTAACGCCATTTGTTGGACTTACGTTGTGTGGCATTTCTAGACCACTTACGAACAAATTACGCCATTGGATTTCTAGGCGGGATATATACGCAGATGGAAAATTCACAGATGAGCACAGGCATTCGCTTGGAAGTTGGAGGCGACATTATGGCATTATTACATTATATTTCTACCGTCCCTACCTCCAAAAATATCCCTCTAAATAGCCATTAGCGATTTCTTGACGATATTTAACAGTTGGTACTCGCTTAGCGACTTTTGTGAGTGTCATTTAAATCAATATAAAATGGTTATAAATTATATTTGAATCATTAATAAAAGATTATCAAGATCGACAAAAGTTGAAATGAGAAAAAAATACTTTGTTAGTTGCGCTGCAATCATTAACCCGGCAGTTGCTGGGGTATTTCGCCTCCTTCGACTTGCTGGGGGGGAGGGGCGTTAAACGCCCCAGCCCATAACTTGAGAACCAATAGCTGTAGAGAGACGTACAAGGCGGCAAACGAAAGCTCTCAATGAGGCGCATCTTTTGAGATCTTAAAATTTAAGTTTTAAGGTCATGGGTCAGGTCAGGGTCAGGTCAAAGGTCAAAAATGAGCGTTTTAGCATTAAGGATTTAGAGACATCACG
>JARFNZ010025556.1:0-14395 GCA_031763405.1 Balanus nubilus
GGTAAATGTGCGAATTTTCGTGTATTTCTGGGGTTTTGGGGGCCTTTTGCCCATAATGCCCCCCCCCCCCCTGGATCCGCCAGTGGTGCCTATTGTTTCCCTTGGTTGTGACGGTTCTTGTGAAAAGCCTACTAGATATCATGAACGGTTAAATTAATTGAGGAACTCTTTGTTTTTATATCAATGGTAATTATTTTCATGTGAATACGATTGTATGGCCGTCTCTCTCCTCCACGTCAAAATAATGCTATGGTAACATGTATATCGATAGGATAGGCAATATCCTGTGCAGCAATTGAACCTTTATTACAAATACCGCGCTCGAGCGACCAGGCCCCTGTCGCAGAATGTGCATCACTTACGTTGCTACCTTGAGCTGCGATCGACTTCTAAACCAAATTCGCTGAATATGAACTACCGTGATTAGGCCTCATGTGCGGCTCGAGGGGCACATCGCGCGCCCGGTCCCGCTCAAGCCCTGGAGTCTGCTCGATAGTGGCGTCTTGCCGCTGATTCCAGCCGCCGAATATAGCGGCTGCCGGGCAGCGCGGCGGCAGTGAGGAGCCGCCCCTCCCTTCATCTCGCTCCCCGCCTGCTGGGCCTGGTGGGAGAGCGGGCGGCGCCGCTGCTGCCGCCTGGCGGCCGCTGGACCAAACTCCCCGATCGATCGCCAGATCCCGGCGGCGGCGGCGGTTCTGACCGCGTAGGGCAGACACCAGCCACACGTCGCTGCCGCCGTAACCACGGGCGCCGCGCTGCAGACGCAGGTAAGGCCAGTGCTGGCGCCGCCGCGCCGCGGACTGTAACCTGTGACTGGGTCAACGGTCAGCTGCGGATAGGTGCCGGGAGATAGCGGCGGATAGGTGCCGGGAGAGAGAAGGTGAGGGGACATGTGATATGATGCTGTGTCCCGGTGTACGCAGGGATGGCAACAAACAACACACGTTCCCTTTCACGATGATGAATAATCATAGTTTCTGCGTTGGCCTGAGTTGCAGGAACCACTCAATCATAGGATGGAGTTGCGTTTAATGTAGTGGCCGATTATCGGTGCTCTAGCGAGACGTCTTCCATTTGATTGGGTTGAGCATGCGTGTTGTTTGTTGCATCCTTCTCGAAGTGTGCGCTTTTGCGTATCAGCATGCAAGTTCTGGTATTTACCATGTGGTGTTTGTTATCGATGTTATATTTACTAGGTTTGTACCAACTGTTAATGTAACTGATGTGGTCGTACATACACTTATTTTATTGGGTTCCGTAAAGAGTAGTTTTGAGTACTCGGATCACGGCTCTGGTGGGGCTCGAATCCGGGCATCGCAGTACGCACGCTGCTTAGGTACAGGCACTACGCAGCCATTAGTCATTCGGATTTCGTGTGTGTACTTGTAGGTATATCATTTTCATTCAACGCATTTTCGATGTGGTGATTTTAAAGTAACTACTTCGATGAACTGAAGGTCCGCTGCATAAGTGCTGCACGTCGCATGCATACATGTAGGTATCATGATGCGAGACGAGATTAACTTTTACTGTACTGTCATGTTTTTTTAATTTGCAACACTATGTGAATGAGGTGAGCATTACTTTGCGTATTTCGGCCATCCTACCTATATAGGTAGGTATTTCGATTTTGCCCGCCTAAGTACAATATTTAATTTGCTCTTCATGCAAGCCAGTAGCCACATACAATTTTGCCGGGAAGAGTATAACACCTCAGCACTTTTTACAGTATAATTCATTGCCATAATATCGGGTCGGTGATGCGTGACTTTAGAAGGTCCCAACTTTTGAGTGCTCTAATAAGATTTATTTTAGGTTTATTATAAAATGATACTTTTTAGAAGGTGACATCTACTGATCAATGGCGAAGTAAAACATTTTTCATACTTCGATATGTTTCATTTTACCTTCCTGTCAGGCAACGAAAATGTGACAAGTTTGTCTTGCTCCTCATATCAATATTGAACACACAATTATGAAATCCCTCATTTGGACAGGTTTCAGGAAGTCAGCCCCCTTCGCTTAATTGAAACGAATGGGTGGGCATTGCTCGTTTTGGCGCGGGTCCATGTTCGTTTTGGTTTTCACCTGGCAATGTCCCGAATCTCGATCTCGTTGATCCGCTTCTGGTTGAGAGTTTAAATAAGAATTGGTCTCAATTCTCAGCGCAGTCCTCTCTGTCGTCTGACATGACTTGACTGGGAGCAGCCGCTATAACAGCGCCGACCGGATGCCATTCCCAGTCAAAAGCAAATCGACACGAGTAGGTGTTCGAATCGATTCCTCGCGTCTTCTTGGGGTGGGAAGTAGAAGCGAGATTTGATGCATTTGGTGACAGCAAACTGCCACATATTCCATGAACGCACGAGCTTGCCGTGAAAGGCAGTGCTATACCAAGGTCCGTGCGGAAGTCCGCAAACGTTATTGCGTGTCGTCAGAAGTCATATGTTGTCACGAGATGGGTAAATTATGGACGCCATGGCCTGTGACGCCTGTTGCTGGCTTGGGACACTAAGAAAGATAAGTGTTGTCTTTCCTGACTATTCGTCATGTCTGTTTAAAATGTGACATCAAAATGACGACCAAGCTTTGCGGTCGGTGGCAGCAGCCGCGGTCAAGGTCAGCTGAAGCTAGCAGGCGGGGCGGACCGTTCTCGGTCGGCTGTGGACGGTAAACTTCGCCTCTAAATTCTGCTGGTGACTGGAATTGCGCGATCGGGCGGTGGGTATTAGGGTCCAATGGCGGATACACTGGGAGGGGCATGAGGGGCAAATACCCCCCCCCCCTATATACCATTTACAAATGCCCCCTATATACCCTAAATACCATTTAGGGCAAAATACCCGAGGGAAGGGGTGGTTGCCACCACCTCCTTCGTTTTTTTCGGGAATAACGCGCGTAAAAAGCAGGTATCCTAGTATTTATAAATCGTTCATCTACCTTAAAAAATTCGAAACCTTGACCCCGATGACCCGTGACTTGTGACCTTTTTCTCGAGGTCATGTCAAGCGTAAATGGCGTTCCGTGGCTTATCGTTGCTACAACTCGTGCGCTTCCTGATTTTTAATGTTCAGGATATACAAACAGTGTTACCATGTGACCTCCATGGTTCCCGATAAGGTCACGACCCCTCAAAGGCCAACCGAGGTCACTGACCACTGATGACCTCAGGTGACCTTTTTGTTTTCCAGAGCTCTCTAGGGTATTTTTATGCGCTGATTGGGAATTTCACATTCATTTTACACAATTACGGGTTCAACTGAGGTCATGACGTGTTACAGGTTAAGCAAAGTCACTGACCTCAGATGACCTAAGTTGACCTTTGACTTTTGACTAGTAGTGAAGGTGAACTGAGACTTGGAATGTATCAAAAGGCACTCTACGTACAAAAAGAAACGTCTTGGTCTCTTAGAGCGAGGCTCTAGCTTGATAAAAAGTAATTCTATCGGCAAAAATGGAATTTCAACTAAAATTTGCCCACATCCACATCGTTTGGTCTACAAGAGTTTAAAATAGGCCAAAAGGGTCGAAAACAGGGTACTTATTCAATATATTCTTACCTAATTAACCTAGAGGGACAAGTCTAAAGTCAATATACTCGGAACACTGTCAGGATCATCCACAAACCAGTGAGTCTCTTTCTCTGTGAGTCTCTTTATTCCTTGGCGCTTCTCTGGCTAATACACGAGTTCCCTGCTTATGTCGCTGTCTGCCTACTGTCTGCAAATAGCCCAAGTGTAGGTAAACTTGTTTTGTAAGTTAAAATTCAATACCGTTATGTTATGCTATTCAATATTACCTATACGAAAAGGTACTATATTTTATTGATTTCAATATGATCGGTATTGAAACAATATTCCTGCAGTCTATTTAATTAAAGTATTAAATACCTATTACGTGCATCTCAATTTCATTGTGAACTGAATTGAATCAAATGCAGGAGTGGAATAGTAATGCGCGAGTGGAACTGTAATAGAATCGTTAACAATCCAAAATAAGCCCAAAAGTAAACGTTGAAGCAGCAAACGGGTTGCATCATCGCCTTATCTCAAACCCGTAGTCTGTGTCAGCATGCTAACCCGCGAAGATGCCGAATGTGTCGTCGCCAAATCACAAGATTGCAATTTTGCTATACATCGTAAACGTGCGTCTCCCTCCCTGTCGGCATTTACCTCTTCGCCACTTGGCTATTAGCGTGAGAGTTTCACTTCTAACACTGAGGTGTGGGCATCGCTGAAGCCACGCTACCAATCCAGGCATTGCTGAGGATAGACACCGCCCTCGACCCAGTCTATTAGAACTCGAGTAGCTTCGAGCTATGACTGGCATGTGTGGAAATATGAGCAAGTCCAACGCGCGGGAATACCCCGCATCATAATCATAGCGGTGAAAGAAACGTGGCTTGCTTGATCTCCCATGCATCGGTCTCGGGTCTAGTCTCGGTCTGTGGGCAAGACAGCAGTAATATTGTGAATTATTTCAATGAATTGGAATGGATTTTTTTCACTTAACGCTTTTCCTGTTTATTTTACTCTTATTATAAGTTTGGTATTACAGCCCGCACACGCGCCGCCCAGTGTCTGATTGAACCTGTCCTGTGCCTTTGACGCCAACGTCAATTCTTATTTACATTCTCTCATCAATGTGCCGCGATGGCCGCAGGGCACTGGGCGCGGCGCGACCATGCCCTGAGGTGATGGTGACGCCAGCAGCCGCCGCAGCCACCGGACCGCCACCAGGAGCACGCTGTCGCTGACCGAACAGCACCATGGGGACCAGCTGCTCCACCACATCCACCGCCTCGGACGAGTCCATCAACAAATATGGAGACAGGTACGGTTGCTGTCAGGGCTATTTGTTTTACGCGTTGGCTTATGTTCCTATCCTTATTTGAAGAGTCGGTGATGTCAAGGTTGGAGTTCTCGTTAAAAACTATTGTACGAACTTAACTACTTTTCACTTCCTATGGTAGATATTTGCGGCCCACCTAGGAATTTGCGCAAAGGTGAGAAAAAGTTACATCCTTTCTAACGCTTCTATGTAAAAAAAAACAAAAAAAAACATAGTTTACCTACCTACCTACCTATCTTGATAAATTGTCGGTTTTTGGAGTTGGTGTCTGCAAACATAATTTAACTTCCCAACATGTTAATGACATGGTAATTAAGCAAAGCTTAACTTCTGCTGAAGAACTATCCTATCTCAAAGATAAAAGCAAGTACTTCATTTCGGACCGTTCCCTCAGCACCGGGACGGAGCCCGGCGGCTCTGTTTTATCCTGCGCAACAGCGGTGAGCCGGCAGCGCTCCGGCGCCGAGCTTCATAACGCACGCCCTATAAGAATTAGTGGCATTACGCGACACTGGCTTATGAGACAGCGCCGAATGGATTTCAGATAATCTGACCCGCTTATTGGTGCTCTGCTCAACTGTTGACATCGATTATTATGTCGGGACAGGACCAGCGAGTCGCCGTGTGGTGTGCAGGACAAGGCCCCGTGGTGACCATAGCTGCTGAATAATGACGCTGGTTGCATATGAATTATGAAAACGGATTGGTGTTCTTGCAGATAAGGATCTGAGCAAAGCGCTAAATATTTGGCCAATTTTTTACTGAAGATCTACAATTACTTGTGATTTATAAAATAATATATTTACCGCATACTTAGAACTAAATATACTTGACGTTACTGAATCTGTTGACCATGGTTGATGTATATTTTCCATGTCAGGGCGTCAGCGGAAAAGGTGCAAGACGGTCTGCCGGTCGACAGTCCGCCCTCCGTTGTCCCGTGCTGTCCTGTGTTGTCCCCTGTTGACCGGTGTTGTCCTGTCTTTGCTGTCCCGTGTTTTCTCGTGTTGTTCAGCGCTGATCGGTGTTGTCCCCTGTTGATCGGTGTTGTCCCCTGTTGACCGGTGTCATCCCGTGTCCCCCCCGTCAGGACGACAGTGGAGAAGGCGCGGGACGGCCTGCAGGCCGACAGTCCGCCCTATACACCGAGCTCGCTCCACTCGTGGGGCTCAGCCTCGGTCGGTGGCGCCGAGCACACCATGTCCACCGTGGGACAGCGCCAGTCCGACCCAGCAGACACCGAACACCAGGACAATTGTGAGACAATGTCCATTGTGTCCCCGCCCCGATCTGCCCTCGTCTTACCGGATTGGTCCGGCCTGACCTGACCTGACCTGCCCCTGCCTGACCTGAGTCGGTTTTACCTCGTCAGCTGAGCCCAAGATGGTTGCAGGTCGTCAAAATCGGAATGAAAACAGATCTGACACTTCCTTAGTTTCTCTGTATACAAATCGTTCAATTAACTTGTTAAATTGGCAAGTGTTTACAGTTACGATGGGATTTCTCTCAATAGCTTACATTACGTATTTTTGCAGGTTTCTATCCATCACTTGGAAACTTGTTATTTATCTTACTTCCACTTGTTCAATTTGTCAGAGGTACTGATTTGCATGATCGCTCTCGCCACTCCTTCTCCATATAGCTGCATGCTAGCCCTAGCCGTTCTGCTTGCTAAGCTCCCTCCCTGTGGCCACATGCTGGGCAGATCCTATCAACCGCTGTCGCTTCCGGCCATCTCGTTGTGTCATGCCTCGCACCGCTTCAGACTTTGGCAGCGGTCGTCACCCATAACATACAGCGCGCTCGGCGCTGCTGCACCTGATGTCTGCAGCGATGCGCGTGCCGGCGCCCACGCAACAGACTATGAGCAAGAGCTCGTCGTCCACCGACCAGCCGCTGGTCGACCCTGGCCTACCCGACCTCAGCAAACTCAGCGAGCTCGTGCGCAGCCTGGTCACCGGCGACATCAACTACGTCAAGCCAATCCTCAAGCCCAGGAAAATCTGCATCTATACGTGCGGAGATCTCCAGGGTAGGTGCCAGGGAAATTCGGAACGCGTGAGCGTCCTTAAGCGTCCCGAAAGCTAAAATGGAGGCTCGCATATGAATGAGATACCAAGGTCTCCTGTAGAGACCTGTATTTGTTCCTGTCATGGTAGAGTAAACCGTAAGACATTGCTGTGTTGCGGCACAGCCTATCTCACAGGCAGGCGAATGCCAGAGATGCAGTGCCGCGCAGCCTGTAACACTGCTGTAAAGCCAAGGCCAACTGCTGAAACGCCGAAAATGTGACGATCTCGTTGTTTCTGCTTCAGATACGATAATGGAGCGATCGTCTCTCATGGACTACGTGTACCCGAAGCTGCGCATGTACTGTATCGAGAGAGGTTACGAGCTTAACGTCATCGACCTTCATTGGGGCCTGCCCGACGAGCATTTGAACGACCACTCCCTCAAAGAGCTTTGCCTGAACGAGCTTAAAAGTGAGTGCAGTAGCAGCTGCTAAAAATACATACTGCGTAGATAGACTCGTGGCATTATAAAGTACCGTATCAATGGAACAGCGTATCCGTGACATGGTTTGGAGGATTATCTCGGCGCGCGTTTCGCCGTGGATTGATATATCATCCTGCGTCTTTAACTAGTATCATTGATCAGCCTTTTTGATATGCGACGGCTCATTTTTAACAGGATAAGCGACTTCGATTCAAGCGGAATTCCCCCGTATTAGCAAGCGAAATTGCCTTATAGATAGCCCGCTGCAATATAGTCGGATTACTCAACCTACCGACTAATATACTCGCTGTCAGCCGCTCAGGTATAACTATTCATTATTAACATTCCTCCCTCGCTTACTTACCCCCGCAGACTTGACCCCAACTTGACCCTTACCTGCCCCCAGGTCACGCCAAGGATTCGCATGTGGTGACGATCGTATTTCTGAATGACACCTTCGGAAACCCGCTGCTGCCGCGTTGTATCGAGGGACCCGACTTTGACCAGGCCGTCTCCAGGATAGAGGAAGAGAAGGTAGGTAATCTCTGGAGCTGGTCACATAACATATCGAGTAGAGATGCAATATTTCATTACCGCGTTACCGGCGTGCCGGTATTATTCATTACCGCAGGTAATCATGTGGTGATCGACCTGATGATGCCGTTAAACTGCCGGTAATGGTGTGTTCAGGTTTATTATACAGGTTATGCATATGCCGGTAATGTGTCAAGATCTGCGGTAAATGACGGTATTTATTTTTATTCTGGTGGTGCCGGTACGGTGCCGGTAATGCTTTTTGAGGAAAAGTTGCACCACTTATATCGAGCTATGGCAGACATAGAGTAGCGATATTTAAGGATGTCTCGCACGAGCTGTGGAGTCTTGGCCTCCGGTCCCCGACACTTCGCCCTCTGCAATACCATTTGCGTTATCTGCAGCACCGCCTATCACCCGGGTGTATTAAACTAAGCGGCCTGATAAATTACGTTCTACGTTCACCGTGGATCAGCACGGCATTCCTCGCATCCCAGGGAAAGATTTCGCTCTCTATACACTATATTAAAGGCATTAATTCACTCACATTCCCTCCGCCAACTCAGCTGCACATACGTCACACCACACCATCCACTCACCTCACCTCAACTCAACTCATCATAGCACCGCACGTACGCACACAACATTACCACGATCCACACTTCCAACTTCTCCCGGGAGCACACCCCCTTCTTGTTAATTATTATATATGGGACGGCCTTGAGACGGGATTTGTCCTGGCGCCTCGCGCCGTTCGGACCTAAATGTAGCCAACAATGCTCAAGGTTAGGTGTTGGGACTTCTGTGGCACCTGGGTGCCAACAGCGTTAATTTCGGTTGGGAGCCCTAACGAACGTGTCGCCCCAACGAGACCGCAGCAAGAGACGCCCAGAGTCACCGTTCTCCCGGCCCGAGCTCCGCCCTCGGTACGAGCGCGGCCCCTGGCGGCACGCACGCACACTACCCAGGACCGGCGCACGCACACGCACGAGACGAGCTCCGACCGGGTGACACATTATTGCGTTTTAGCATCTTACAATGTTAGAGACATATAGGCACAAGAAGAGAGTTGCTGACTGATCTCACTATCCTAAGCTAATCTGACAGTTAAATGGCATTGGCAGGCTTTGTAATGTGACATGTTCATTTATTTTCGTGTAATGGACGTGAGCAAATTATTCGAAGTGTGTCATTAAAACACTGCACTATATCCAACTGTCGCTTAAATTTCCGTTGTGACAATTTTAATCGCCATGTTGTATATGTTGCCAGGACCGTGAGCTGCTATGGACCTGGTACCAGTGGGACGAGAACGCATCTCCCCCTTGCTACCGCCTGGCCCCCATCAGTACACAGATACCCGATATCAAGGTTGGCAACTCATTCGTTTTGTTCGCGCCTAAATCTAAACAGTCTTGTATTCTGATATTGGAACTGCTCATGGCTAAGATGAAAGCTACGGGAATCAAGGAGGTAAACACGCGGATATCTTGCTTAATAGTTGACGTTGGCAATCGTGTAAGGGATTCGGTGACCATGCATTGCATTAGCATTGCATTAGCTTCACTGAGGTCTCATTTGTGGTCAATGAATTATTGCTATTTATTTGTTGAATGTTTAAAAAAATAATCATATTCACTTACATTTTTTACAGTCAGAAATGACACCTGGATAGCTTCGCTCGTTGGTAGTGATTTATTAAGAACGTAGTGACAGTTTGTGTTTGAATTCGTCAGGAAATGACAGCGGAGAAGAGGGCGGACGCTATCAAAGAGTGGCGGCGTATCGTCAAGGAAATGATGAACACTATGCGAAAGGCGTTCAATCAAGAACAGAAGGAAAAGTATCTCACATCAGTCATGGAACAGGTGAGCTCTGCCGTATTTGAGAGTGTCTTTATAACATGACCACAAGAAATAGTTATTGGTTATCGACTTCTGTTAGGGTGTGTTGTGCTTTTTTAACTTACCATGCACTTTATGCCTCGGGCCTTGATTTGCAACAACAAAGCGAGGCCTGTTTGTGCATTAAGTGTGCCTACGCAATAAGTGTGCCTACGCAATAAGTGTGCCTACGCATTAAGTGTGCCTACGCAATAAGTGTGCCTACGCATCATATGCAATAAGTGTGCCTACGGCGTTTTCATCGTAAGCGATTAACATGGTATCAGTATCAACTTTTTACCAAACTAATAACGACTGAGCATGACATTGTCTTTTCCGTTCGTTCTTTTTTAGGAGATAAAACAGGCGGTGTTTTTGAACCAGCAGTCGGCGAAGCGGTGTTTGTGGCTGTGTCGCCGCTTCACACACTTCCCTTCGCACAATGTACCCGAAGACGCCAAATCCTACATCTCCACCGAGCCGGAATCAAAGAAACGGCTCGACATTCTCAAGTCGGAGCTGAAGGTAAGTGCCCAATGTCGTCACCCCAGAGTTAGTGACGTCAGTGTTTCGCGGCTTTTAGGCCTGCGAGTTGAGTGATCCGGCTGCAGCATTAAGATTACCTTTAGTCCGGCTCTGATACGGAAAATGTAACTGAAGTCCGTGCACAAAATGACCGCCCTGTGTTGAATGATTGGGACAAAAAGCTTAGTGTTCGAACACTGATAGAACTTCTAAGTCATCAAGGTTTCACAGGCACGAATGAGAACCATTGCGATGCTCTCAATGTCAGAGTAATAATGCCGAAGGTGAACGTTGTGCGAGTAAACCCGAAGTGTAGGCCTCACTCACTGTAATATCTGTTTCGTTCCAATCATCCCATCTTGTTGATCAATTGCCGAGCATGTATTTGTCCCGGCAGGAGCGGCTAGATGAGACGCGAATGCTCAAGTTTATGGTCAAATGGCACACGGGTGGTATGGACGTGAAGCACAGCGAGCACAAACAGTTTGTCGAGGACCTGTGCGCACAGTTCTCTCCCCTCATCATCTCGGTCATCGATAACGTCCTCTCCGAGGACGAATCCAAGGTGAGAGCCTCCCCCGATAAAACAGCTCAGGACGTCCTACCGATACTACGTGTTTCTACAAACAATTGACCAAGCGTAGATACTTTCACCTTACAACCGTTTCTGCGATACCAAACGTCCATATTATCGTCTTATGAATCGTGCCATTACAGTCGATGATTGATGATTGTTTCCCGTTGCAGCTTTCACACATCCAGGAGGAGCTGAAGACGTACCTTGGAGTAGAGAAGCGGCTCTTCCACGAGCTGATGCAGCAGTCGCTGGCCTGTAAAAATCGCTTCAGCAGGTTCCATGGCCGACCAGAGATGCTCGTCAAAATCCGAAGGTAACGCTGAATGGTCGTTACTGGGGACTGCGGTCACCTGTTAGACGGTGTTCATTTTCATGCCTGTTACTGCGGCGTGTGTAGTCGTCTCTTTTTGGAAAGTGAATTTTGTTTAGGTGCATACCGGAATGCTGACTTGGTTAAGACTTTGACTCCGCAGGTACATGACCAATGACTCGAGTATAACTGTGTGACTCTGCAGGTACCCGACCAATGACTCGAATATGACTGTGTGACTCTGCAGGTACCTGAACAATGACTCGAGTATGACTCTGTGTGACTCTGCAGGTACCTGAACAATGACTCGTGTGTGCCGCTGATCCTTCACGGGCGGGCTGGCTGCGGCAAGTCGTCCCTGGTAGCCAAAGTAGCGGAGCAGTGTGGCAACTGGTTAAACAACCCGCAACTCAGCGTCAGATTCATCGGTCAGTGTCATTAACCCGCCGCGCTACTCGTAACATAAACATAGTACAAACATTACCTGTAACAGCCGTCACTGGTGCGGGTTGGTTAGTAGTCCGTTACACCAAGCGACACTATGTATAATGGAAAGGAATAAGCATTTCGCGTTTCACCAATCGACATAGGGCACTTGTTGTATGTGAAGTAATGTTTATTTGTCGTTATGACCAGCGCTGTGTGTTGTGCAGGTTTGACCCCTGACAGCAGCACTACAGAGCTGGTTCTGCGCAGTATCGCCGAACAGTGCTGTGTGCTCTACGGAGAACACTCGGCCACCGTCAGCAAGGTAAGCATCAGCAATCGTCATGGACTGGGCCGCCATTGGTCATGGGCTGGGGCCTGAATTTTATGGAAATCGATGGGCTCTGGATATGCATCGGCTAAGAATTTTAAAATGATATGAACAATGACACGTAAACCTTAAAGTATATTTAATCATGAGGTCATCATTAGGTGTGATCAAAGTGAAGCTATGTATTTGAATTTGGTTGATGATTACACATTTAGACATTGTATTACAGTAAATGTGCTATCATGTGCTAGGGTTATTGTATTTGCCAAAGATAATAGCATACTAATATTTCATGCTCAATATTTATGAGCTGGGCCTGGGCCTAAATATTATTAGCTTTGTAAGGAAGTACCTACCTTAGTCTTACCTATTACCGACCTGTACATGTGGGGATTCCTCGAGTAGCACACTGCTATACATTGCTTTGGTCATGGCATGGGGCACGCGACTAACATGCCTATGCTTTGTTTATTTCCAGGCTCCTGTGTCTGTCCGACTTAGCTTCCTTTTCTTGTGAATATACCAATCTAACTGATCAAGCAAGTCTGTTGATGTGGCACACCTAACAGTTTTACCGGGCCTGGTCTGGGCGTGAGTTCGGTGCTCACAGGCTCGGGCTGGGCCGGGCTGACGGTTGATGGTCACATAGGTCCCATAACGAACACTGCTAAGCATTAAGAAATAACTTGTTCAAATGCTTTCAATTTTACTATAGGCGCAATCAATTAGCGTCACTGTGATGCTCGTTTCATCTTACTCATTCCTTTCAAACAAAATTAACGAAATTGTCGAGAATTTAAGATAATTTATTATCACATTATCCTCCCTAAGACGTCGGTTTTGACCCTTTGATTGCGCTTTTTTCAGGGCATCGGCGACCTGAACACCTACCTGGCCCGGGTACTGAGCAAAGCCAGCGCCGCCCGCCCTCTGGTGGTTATCATAGATGGGCTCGACCAGGTCAGTCATGGCATGGCGTAGCGAGACTGCCAACACTAACACGGAGTGTAAATCAGTGGTTCGCAGCATCATAGGTGTGGTGACTCGACTCACTTTGCACTTTCTGAATAACTCGCTTTTATCGACCATCACGCAAGCCGAGGTACAACATTTTTAGGGGCATTAACTGCTAGTGACATCTAGCGACAGTAATGCAAAATGACATGCGGTACAGTACAGCATAACTTCAGGCGTTTGCCACTAGTGTCATCTAGCGATGATAATATATGATGCTTTGCGGTACAGTATAACTTTATTTTTTGACACTGGGGCCATATAGCGTCTGGCGATAAAAACATAGGCTGTCTTGCGGTACAGCATACGTTTAGGCGCTTGCTACTAGTACCATTTAGGGACAGGGATATAAGCTGACATTGCGTTTGTAGCCAGCACCATCTTAGGACAAAAGATAAGTTCACTGCTGATTAAAATACATCTGGGTTAGTTCATATAGGTGCTTCTCCTGCTGCTGTATATAAATGTGCGCGATACTGTTCCTGTAATCCTTCGTGGGACGTTGATTTTTGTGCCGTACCTTCCCAGAGCACATTGGAGAATGTTATCATGTAACGTTAGCCGTTTGTTGGGTATCTTTGTTTGTGCATTATGATGATATTGAGTAACTGCTATGTGCGAAATCAGAGGTCCTGAGTTATTCTGGATTTATTTTATCTGAAGTGATTAAATATCTATTTTATTAATGCATTGACCGTCTAACGAAGCAATCTCCGAATATTGGTATGTAAACCTTGCATAATGGCTGTTACCCTCTCGGATGCATCTGCAGGTGCGGTCGTACAGCACGCGGAAGATGGACTGGGTGCCGAAGGAACTGCCGGAGCACACCAAACTCATCCTCACCATGGCCGACGATTGTGAGGAGTTTGCCGACCTCGAGAAAAAGATCGACGACAAATCCTGCTTCCTCAAGGTAACCTTTCAGTTTCAACAAGATTCAGTGATCCAAGTTTGAGATGTTTTTTTATCATATGTTAGTTAAAAATGAAGTTATCCTTACTTTTAACGATGAGATCAAACGCGCTATTTTGTCTAATTTCTTTGGTGAAAAGATGTTATGTTGGAAACATACAATCCAGTTCAATCCCTTCCAGCTTCAAAGCCTTTTAATTCATTTCGTATACTAATATTTCGTTTTCTTTCTCAAACAGGTTGGGCCTCTCACAACCGATGAAGCGACCAACATTTTGGACAACATATTGAAGGAGAACAATCGTAAGATCAACAAGGGCCAGCGGGAGGTGGTCAACCGATACATCGCCGAGTGTCCACTACCGCTCTACGTCGAGGTAGAACTGAGACACAAAAACACCAACGCACGGTTTGGCTGCATCTCAAGGGGATTCAAATAGACTTAGGCTAGTCGATAAACTCTCTGCTCTACCCAGCTTTTGTTTTGCCCGTTCGTCTCGCTTTGCTTGGGGATGTCGTCGCTTTTGCGCCTA
>JARFNZ010025778.1:0-10168 GCA_031763405.1 Balanus nubilus
GCAACAAGCTCTGCTTAGCGCGGGTTCTGATCTCGCAAAGCCGTCCATTCAAAAGGTTCGGACTAAATTTATAAAAACAAAGTTTTAAACTGCCTTGTAAGGCACAAGGAAGCCAAATCCGATGAGTTTTTCAAATTTTGTGAAACGTTTTGAAATTTAGCCCCCCAAACCACCTGTAGCCCTCGTTCTGGATCCGCCAGTTACTCTGACCACTATAATCCGAACAGTTAGTTCCATATCAACAGCAGCAGAATTGAGTACCCAATTTTGTCCTGCTCTAAACTTGGAACACGACACGTCCAGTCAGTTATATTTGATGTCATCTGTTGCCGCCCCTGCCGCAGACTGTTGCGTGCAAAGACCATTAAACTAGCCGCACGCTCTAGGGATAAATCGATGGCGATGGCATGTGCTAGCCAATCGGGATAGTTTGTTACAAATTCTTAGCGTTTCAATCGTACTTCATCTGAATGGGTTATTCGTAAAACACGATAGTTGCGAGTGCACTTGCGAGTGAGAGTGCACATGCACAACGCACTGCACATAAAGATAGAACAGTCAGCAGGTGTCAGGTTTCAGTCCCCTATGTTTCACTTCCATGTCGATATATTTTTGTTGCACTATTGTTGGATTTTGTGCACTTACTCCAACGTCGACCCGCAAGACAATCTATTATACAAGCCTACCTACATGTTTAGGAAATCCAAAATAGAGGTGCAGAAACGTGTTCAACACGTTGTTTGTGGTTTTGTATAAGGCATTCGAAAATGGACATCTACAAAGCATAAGCTGACAAATGGATTCAACATGACATAGCTGGCAAATATTACTCAAAGGTACCATGGCTGACTTGGCCGGAATATTTTGATGGGAGTTTCGAGTTGGGCTCCGCCACATGACAAGCACCTAGCACCACTCGACAAATTTCAGCGAGTTTAATCAGCTAATACCACGATTCAAACTGGTGGTGACTCGGACCCCAAAGCGCATCACATGCCCAGGAGTGTCATAAATAAATTATACCCAAACTTCATAACGCACTGCGCACGTTACTGTGGTTTCTACTGCTTCGTAACCACGAATGCATTATGATAGGTTGATATACGGATTAACGTTCGAATTATTAACGGATCATTCGCGTACTGATAGGATGTTCTCGAAACACGAGCCGCACTCAATCAGCAATACACTCCGCTCGTCTAAAATCGGTTCTCTTCGACATCGCATTTTGAGTCCTGGACCCGATTGTGCCACTGTTACGCCCGTCTGTAAATTTTCGGACGCTTGGCGTTCCGACTCATTTGCTAATGCACCCATTGCCGGGAAGTACCTGTTGGCGTAGCATGTACGTCCGTGCATTCTGGGCGTGGGCGGGAAAATGCGGACCCCCAGGGAAAATGTCGGACCTGCGAACAAACCAGGACGGGGATCGAATTTCTCCGATGGCCGAACCATGTACGCATCTTGCTTAGTTTGAACTAATAGAACGTTTTTGTGCAGGTCTTGTCGGGAATCAATTAGCTCTCTTGCTGCCCCCGTTTCTTATGTCTTTTTTTGTCGAATTCGACTGATTAATGCTGTTTCAGCCGTTTATCTTTTTTACGCTAGCTTCCCATAGCCAGTGTGTTACCACGCCAGCCGCCAGATAGCTTTATCGAGTGCAATGAATTAAGGGGAATCATCCTTTTGTATTCCCTGTAAAACCAATATATATTGGAAAAGGAAGCTTTGAAGCAATGTAAAGCACAAATGATGCTGAATTTAAGCTGTCCGGGAGGTTCAGTTTTAAACTCAAAATATTACGTTACCGGAATACGATTTCGGCATCGTATCTACAGTATAAAGGCTGAAGTTTGACAGTCGGTTCTCATCCGAATTTTGTCTGGATCTTCTTGAAACACATTATTTTTATAAGCTAGTAGGCTCATGGTTTAACCCTCGCCAGTGTAGGGGAGAGGGGGGCGGTTGCCACCGCCCTCTCGGTGTTTTCGAGGATAACCCGCGTTAAAAGCGGCAGATCGCGACGAAAATTTCGATACCCGAACACTTAATAATTTTACACCTACCGTAAAAATTTCGAAACCGTGACCCTGGTGACCTGTGACCTTTTTCTCAAGGTCATGTCAAGTACAAATGGTGCTCCGTGGCATCTCGTTGCCTATAATTCGCGCGCTTCCTGATTTCTTTATGTTCAGGAGTATACAAACAGGTGTTACCATGTGACCTCCATGGTTTCCGATGACGTCACGACCCCCCATAGGTCAACCAAGGTCACTGACCTCTGATTACCTCGGTTGACCTTTTTTTATTTCCAGAGCTTTCTAGGGTGTGTTATGCGTTGATTCCGAATAACACATTAATTTTACACAAATACGTGCTCAAATGAGGTCATGACGTAGGTCATGTCAAGCGAGGTCACTGACCTCACATGACCTAAGTTGACATTTGACCTTTGACTAGGAATCAAGGTCAACTGATACCTGGAATGTATCAAAACGTATCATACGGACCAAAAGAAACGTCCTAGTCTTTAGAGCGAAGCTCTAGCTTGATTAGAAGTCATTCTATCGGAAAAATGGAATTCGGTGATTTCGGGCTATTGACCGACCGCTGAGGTCACCAAATGATCCAGGACATAAAAATGGAGTAGTATCGGCTTCGTCTCGGCGAAAGCAACACGATCGCCTTCACCGCTTAGCTCTAGCTCAATTAGGGGCGAATCGGCAGGGGGTTGCATCAACACCCCCTCCCCCCCCCCCCTACACGGAGACGCAGAAGTTTTGTCCTACACTGGCGAGGGTTAAACCGGCCTGCATGTGCATGACCTTAAAAAGGCATAGAGTGGCCTAAAAACTGACTGATATTGCCAATTGTATTCATTTTTTAACATTTAACGGTAAATTTATTTGTCCAGCTGGTATACAATCTAGAAGCTTCAGGAGAAATTAGACCTGGCCATGGACCTCTATATATCCGATACATATAGTGGTCTGTGAATTAGCATAAGAACATTGTTTGTAGACACTGAAACAAACCAGAATCAACTCATTGCCATAAATTCGGCTGAGATGCTATCCAATTTCAGCCTGTTACTGTACTGTACATATATGACGCATAAATCGTACCCCAGTAACGTGACGCTTTGCGCTCAAACCTGAAGGTACCGAACTGGTTAAAGTCAGCACTATTCGTCTTTCTGTTGTTTCACAGCTTTTGTTTACTAATTTTACTAGTTTAAACTAGTTTCAAGGGACTAAGGGTTCATTCCCATTTTCTTAAGTGCACCCGACAATACCATCTGGCGGCTGGCCCAGTAACGCATTCGCTATGGGAGGCTACCGTAAAGAAGGTGCATGGCTAAAGCGGCACTACTCGGTCAAGTTTGACAAAGCAAAACAAGACAAATGCTTAGAATCTGCACATCTGCGGCGGTGGCTCCAAAGGGGAGCGGGCCGACGTCCAGTCGGACTGATATGCTGTCCGTTGGTGTCCAGGGGGGCGGTCCGGTGGTGAGTTGGGGCTCTAAGGGTGATCTGATACCCGCTCCCACCCATATCGCCCTCCCGAGGTCTCTCCAGACCATCATCGAAGACGGGCGGCGTGGCGCTGTGGTCTCCGTGACGGAACGCAGTGGGGCCGTCGGCGGCAGCGAGTACGCTTTTGCAACCAGTCGTTCCGCCAGTGAATTTCAAAATTTGACCTCAGGTCAAGGTCACGTGATGACCCAAGTAGGTCAAATTGGGTCATGTTGCATATGAGGCGATGCGTCTTAGTCAGATAAACGCAATGGTGTATTTTGAACGTTCCTGTCTCTCCTCTATCAAGAGCTATAGGCAAAAAAGCGAAAGTGACCTAAGGTGACCTCAGATGACCTTTACAGGGGTCACGAATAAAAAGTTGCACTAGGGTCATCAATAATTGACAAAGATACCATGATCCTGAAGAAATAAAACTAATCCGATTCCTGTCTTTCAAATAGAGAGCATTCTAATATTTCCCCATTGACTTATAATAGAAAGGTCACCAAGTTGACCTGACCTGAGGTCACTGATATCGAAAATCCGAAACATACGAATTGTAGGCATTTATACACTTATGGAATCCTCCAAGTTTTAAATCGCTCGGACAAAACTGTTGGCTGGGCACGATCGCAAACATTTTTGGAGATAAGGTCACTTAACGTGACCTGGTCACCTGACCTGATATGACCTGGGGAAAAAAATTTAAGAAAATATGCGGAATTGATGTTTGAACAGCTTTGCTAAATTTGGCGGCGCTACGCGCGCCGTTTTTACACTGGACGCGAAAACCCCTTGGGGAGGGGCATTTTGACCCCCCACCACCAGGGCACGGGGGGATCAAAATGACACCACCCCTTAACTATTGACCTGAGGTCAAATCTGATGACACGCTGACGAAAGAGCGCTTCAATAGCTTTTCCCTGCTTTGCTTTAGTTCTTACCAGATAGCATAGGTTCTGATATACCTAATGGCGGAAATTCCTGAAAATTTTAATATTTTGGAAATGTTGACCTTTGGTGACCTCATTTTTTCACCTGAGCGAAACATGACTGAAGTAGTTTCGAAATGATCTTTGACGAGCTTTCGAACTTTTTTTCGTTTTCCGCCATAGGAGTGTGCCATAGGAGACGAGTTAGAAGGGCAGTGTGCAACCCCCCCCCCCCCCCCCCGGCACGAGGCGGGTGGCGCCGAGCGCCGGGACGGCGCGGGTTAAACATCTAAAAACGATTCCTCAAAACAGTAGACACACTCTCTTTAAAATATCACTAGTTGCATTCAATTCATTATAGTTGCATTCCATTCATTATAGTTGCATTCAATTCATTATAGTTGCATTCCATTCATTATAGTTGCATTGAATGCAACTAGAACAAATACTGCCGAGAATTCTTTAAAAAAAACTCCAATCCGCGATAGCTTTTGGGACTACGCTACAACCATAGGCACACTCGCGTTCCCGGGCGATGGTTCCGGAGGTTACCATGGTATTCTCCACCTCTAATCTCCAGCTAAAGCCTATCAAATCCGACCGGTCAACCCGGCTCAACGTGTGCCCGGCCTGATTACGTTTCAGTCCCCGTCGCACGGCGCCAGGCACGGACCCAAAGGTCACAGGTGAACCAAACGGAAATCGACAGCGCCTGTCAGTCCGTCTGCAGGTCTTAGTGAATTATAAAACCATCACACAGTGCCGCTCCAGGAACAGAATCGTTGTCGAACTGGTGTCTTCTAATATGCGTGATTGATTGCATTTGTAATAGCAACGACGACTTTTAACCCGCTATTGACTGTGGTCTCAGCCGAACACCATTGATTGGGGGGAGCAAAAAGTGTCTCCCCAAGATTAGCTCCGGAACTAATGATGGCAGCGAGACGCGCGGGACGGCATTCCAAAGCAGCCCACAACGAGACACACCTAAAGCATACTCGAAATATTGAAATTTAGGTCACGTGTCAGCAGGGGTGTAGTTTCGTATTCAGTTGGGTGGGCTTGCCCCCTCCCCCCCAACTTGGGCTTGAGCCCCCCCCCCCCCTTCCACCCCAACTTTGGCGTGACGGCGGATCGAATCCGTGGATAAATTTGTATCCTTTAGGATTTTGATGGTATATTGAGAGATGTTCCCACCTGATCCCCTCAACTTGTTTGGAGAAGCTACGTGTCAAAGTCAAGGTTGGGTCAAAGGTTATTCGGGTGTTTCCGCGTTACGGGCCACGGAGACCACACAATGCGCAGCTCTGGGTCCAAACTGCGCCAAAGTACTCTTTAACGTTAGGTCAAGGTACACATGAGTATACAACCCTTACTAAGTACAGGTCAAGGTCAAGGTCAAGTCACAAAAAGTTGAATATACCCAAAAGCCATTTTGGGTGATGCTAAGTCATATTTTATGGGTCTTTTAGACGTAGAATCCGATCTTGACGTTTGTTTTGTCATCTGAAGTCAAGTAAGTGGAGGTTTTAGCAAGGTCAGGTCAAATAAGGTCAAATTTCTATTTAGTATTTTAATAAAAGACACATCTTCCTGAAACAGATTTTGCTCAGAGATCCAATAGTATAATTTTTTCGTTAATTGTCTAGAACTGTCAAAAATCGAAAGTAAAAAATTACTTCATGGGTTTTCTTATATAAATAGAAATTACGCCGTCAAAAATAATGATATTGCTTTGAAATTTGCTTTGGAAGTAGTCCATACAAATTTATTGTTCATATATTACCTTTTTTTAAAATCATTTTTAAATAAAAAAACAGCTTGTTTTTAATTTTAGGGGTAAAAATTAAAAAATTCTGGAAATTCGAGACAAATTTAAAAATGATCAGATGCGTGAAAGTAGAATAGCTTATAAACATAACGAAGGAATGAATTGAAGCACTGCCATTCTTTTGTCCAATATGCACTCCTTGTGTACAAATTTACAAAAATAGGGAAGCGGGGTTCCCGTGGCTGACGTTATTAGAAGGTTGGGGACCAATCTATGAGTTGCTCATTAACTCAAAAGGGCACAACGGGCTGAAACATTTAATTGAATTGATGTGAATTTATGGACATAATTGTAGGCGGCGAGACGTTTAATAGAAGATTCATGGATCCCAATGTTGAAAAACAAGTAATATGCAAGAATAGCAAACGACGTATCACGTGATCCGAGTCAGACTGGCCACCACGCTGGCAGGTCAAGAGGTCGCTCGGTGGCCACCGTGGGTAGCGGGGCTGGTCCCGGGCCAGGTGGTGGCGCCGGTGACTCTTGGTTGGGGCGGCAGCGGGCGGGACGAGTTGGCCCAATGGATTATGAAATATCTGTGTTCACGGACAAAACGGTTCACGTGTGGCCATCCACTAGTGTAAAAATATCGATAATGCATTCTGAGCTGCGACCATATCTTTTCCTATAGGGGAAAGTGGGGCAAAGTGAGCCGCCTTTTGTTTAGAGGACATAGCGAATAGACCGTTCACGATAACAATGTTTTTGGCATATGTACTATGAGTTTGGTCCTTTGCGCATCAAATGACACAAAAACTTATCCCGTATCACCAATGTATGTCCTGGTAAAATGGCGCCCCCAAAAAAGTTGCAAATTGCTTGACTTACCCCACCGGTGGGGCAACTTTAGCCACCTGGTGGGGCAAGTTGAGCTTATGGCGAAGGTAATAGCATAGGTAATAGTATAGCTTATAGCATAGGTAACAGCACGGAAGTAGGTACCTGACAGTTATTACTATCATCTTGCACCGAGGAACTATGGCCTATCAATATGTGAGGTGTGGGTGTTTTTGTACCGTCAACTGATGAGCCGACATTAGCCGAGCCATAGCTCATCTTGCCCCAGGTGAAAATGGCTCATGTTGCCCCACCCACCGCCATGTTTGAATATCGCCACACGGGGCGACAACTGGCAACGCGATGCCGGAACAAACCATCTCATTCTTAAGTCAATAAATGCGTAAGTTACCACGGAACATGACAAATTTAGCTTCCTAGTTAGCACGGAGTTAGCACACACCAAACAAATTGCTTCGAAGTTACTTTTTACCGCTAAAAATACAAAGTCATCTGCAGCTCATCTCCTTACGTGTCGACAGCGTCCTCGCTACACGTGAGAGGCTGTAGTACCGTATTCTATCACCAGGTGGCAGATCGGTCCAAACTGCGCCATAGAACCCGGGCAAAGGGGGGTGGCTTGACTTACCCCGTGGCACACTTTACCCCACTTTCCCCTACCTCTGCAGGCTGACCTCGCAAAAATGCCTAAGGCTATAACTAAAAAAAACTGAAGTCAGATGAAGCTAATAAGGTTACAGATGCATTCGGGACCCCAGACAACCCTGTAGACCAATTTTGAAGAAAAAGTGAGAGATGAGGGTGTAAATCTGGGAAACAAATTGTCGAAATGTCGTGGAATGCCCCAGATGGGAAACACACGGCGGCGTATCGCTTGGCGCAGGAAAGGTAAGTTAGGCAGCGCGGGCGCCGCAGTTATCGGATTGAAAGGCGGAGGATAGCCACATATACGTAGGTAAAGAAAGCTTCATTTGCTGACTTCTTGGCTGAGGAAGACACTGTCTTAAAAGCAACATCGATGAGATACAATTCCATTTCTTGGCCAAAAAAGATATTAATGAAGATACTACGGCCATAAATGATGGCTTCATCTGTTTGTGATTTTACGTCAGCACAAAGGCGACATCCAATCGAAGCCATAAAACGAGCTTGAATGGCGCTTTGTCAGATTTACGAGCGTAAAAAATCAGGCCTTTCCTCTTTCAACTAGCGTCATGGGTTAATTTTTCACCGTCATTCTTATCAGCTAACAACCGAGTCTAAGCCCCGGTCATAAACGTTCTATCAACAAACACCGCCTATATCTGCGCGTGGGCGCGGGTTCCATAGTAACGACTCACCATGATACATCATAAAATGACATCATGTCCAAATGTCCCAGACCACACTTTTTGTAGACACTTTTGGTCGCCTTCAAAAGAATCGGTCCCATTTTCATTTTCATTTAATGTGGAAGTGAGAAAGCCCGGCATACGAGTAGGTGAGCACGTTCAGAAAGGGTATGAAATTTGCTGCTACAAGCAAAACTGAAAATAAAAAGATCGCTTTCGTGACTACATGAACAGGGCCATTAAGAAAGGATGTCCATTCTTAAAAGCGAGACCAGTCTATTTTTATTCTCACGAACGTCATACAATGGAAGGAATCCTCCGTTGCATCAGTAATCTAAGCAAGTCCAGATTAGCCCGCCATAAATTCCTGAAAACATACATTGGACACCACGACACCAACCCTTACTATTTTCTTTCCGCCCAGCTGGCAGCAAATTAGCTGCTGACACTGGCCAGCGGCCATTAATATCGGCCCATGCCAGTTCCCGCTCCTCCCCGGCGACAAGCAACCGCTGCAAACCTGCAAAAATACCCGGCATAGCTTGGCGACGGCGTCAGAATGGGAGTCGACACGATAAAAACGCCCCGCTGACGAGGTCGGCCGCCGAATCAGCTGCTGAGCTCACACAGGTGATCACCGGCGGCGGCTGCAGCGACCAATAGCCGATTGACAATAACGGTCAACCAATGTCAGCGAACAAAGACTGATAGGAGAAAATTACTAGCAATAGGGACAAAAAATATCCCACACCAGGCTAAGGATAACTGTAGTGACTGTATATAACTGTAGTGACTGTATATAACTGTAGTAACTTCAGTCATCGATGCGCTCACATAGTTCCACACTTTAAGATGAGACGTTCACTTCAATGTCATTTTCTTCGGTATAAAGGAATTTTAATGTAAAAGCGACTATTCCGAAAGACCGAAAATACCTTTTGAGCGCACTTTCACTAACTACTAAATGGGGGGGGGGGGCGAAACGGCCCTCCCCCTTTTTGTCTGATATCTCCCAAAATAACGATAGCAGCGTCACCAAACTTTGCATACCCCTTCAGACATCAATTCCACACATACCGGCAAAAGGAAAATAATGAGATCATGATAGGTCGACCGAAAATGACGTCAGAGTGACGTCATGTTTTCCGATTTTAGGCAAAGATAGAGGTTTGCGGAAAACGCGTCAGTCGCAGTTTTCAAGCTGAAGTCAATTGTTTAATATCAAGAGACTAATAATAGACCGGGCTATCAAACTGTTATCTCGGATTTTCCAAATTTTTGAAAATTTTGATAACTGGAAAAATTGAAACCCCAAATTTTGAATTTTTGCAATATTTTGAAAAAAACAAAATAAAATAAAAACGGAATATGTGTGATACACACCATCTTGATGAATATGTGTACCCAATTTGAAGTCACGGACGGAGTAATGACCTTTCAAAGGCCAAAAACGGCCACTTTGCATAACATTTCTACGAATTCCGACGATGTTCCGTTTTTCATTTTTCTCCGATTTCAATAAAAAATGTTGAGGTCATTTTTCGCGTTCTTAACGAACACATCACCCATAAGCATTATATTACAGCTCCCAATGACCGAAATCAGCAGTTTGACCATTTTTATATCGTGACCTCGGATGACCTTGACCTGACCCATGACTACCAAAGGCTAAGAGTGGTACTTGGAAGTGTCAGGAACACGATACATGCCGATTTAGTAGCTTCTTATGCGTTAACTACCGCTATTTCGCCCGGGACT
>JARFNZ010025888.1:0-14377 GCA_031763405.1 Balanus nubilus
GACGCCGCCAGCACGGTGCCGGTACAGCTTTTTAGGTAAAGTTGCACCTCTAGTTCCTAAACGATGAAGAGAAGTTATAGCGAATAAAAGCTAGAAAAACCATGACTATAAACTACATAACTATTGCACTTGATACCTAATGTTTGGGTACTGATATTAATTTAGCGGTCCCGTGCCTCGATTTGTTTCATACCCTGCAGCGTTTTAGCGAAATAGTGCGGGACTCGATCTAACATCGCCTCGGAAAACCGATTGCATTGCAGTGGGTTATTTGGCTCATTTGAGGATTGAGTAGTATTCAAGGACCGTGATTTGAGTATTCTATGACCGTGGTTATTTTTATTGTTCATTTCTAAAATTGTCATTGGCACACGGTCATAGAATACTCATTAGCAGGGTTTGGCTGGCGAGGAATCCCAAATAAAAATGGTGTGAGTATCTCACTCTAGTTTAAAAAGATATTGGCAAAAATACCCTTATTATTATCAAACACTGACACTTGGGTAATCACCAAGATTCTTATGGATAGGTTATCATAGCCATTCCAGTCAGGTGAGGTTTGGTAATGCATAACCATTTTTAGCTCATGCTATTTTTAGCACCTGCTATTTTTAGCAGACTTGTGCCAATAATGGTTAACGCGTAGGCATTTTTGGTTACAGGACAGTATTTTCTTTCCGTGCGGCTGTTGACCAAAAGCCAACAAAACTATTGAAATATGACAGGTACTGCTGGCACCACAGAAAGGGCTTGAGATTCTCTCACTTTTCACTATTGGCTTAGACAATCCACGGTTGATGCATAGGTTTTTGCGGTGGTTTTAAGTTTGGTGCTAAAATTCATGTCTCCTGAGCAGATCAAATGACTTGATAAAGTTGTTTTATTTTTATTATTGTTTGAACATCATTCTTTCCACATAAAACAAGCCATTTCTAGTATGAGAAACAAGCAGATTCACAGCAAATAGGTATAAAAGAGGTGACTGTGTGGGCTTCCATTGCCATGTGATTTGGTGCTAATATTTATTTTAGTAGGTTAAATGGCTTGTTTAATCTCAAAACAATAATTTTGGAGTGAAAATACAATCAAAACTACTATTTTGTATGGCTCTAAAGTTAAACAGCTCAGGAGACAAGTGAATTTTAGCACCAAACTTGAAACCTCACAAAAACCTATGCATCATCAGTGGATTTTCAAAGCCAACAGTGAAAAATGAGAGAATCTCAACCTCTTTCTAGCAGTGTCAGAAAAGTGGCCCGTTTCTCCACTTTTCTGAACTTGGAAATTTTATTCCATGACAAATTTGACTATAAAGAATGATTATTTTTAGTCTGTGAGTTCAAATGGCTGAAGACTAACCACAGTGCCGAAAGCGTCAAACGTATGTATACGTATTGTAAAAGTTGTTCCGCCGCCAACTTAACTTATCGGCATCAGGGACGTAGCCAAGGGGCAAGGGGGCCATGGCCCCCCTGACTGATCCAGCTTACACTAGAGAAAATGGGATTGTGCTGATTTTTTGACATTACGTCTATGGCGATGGCGTTGCATGGAAAGAATCGAGTTGAGAAATCTCGACAACACCCCCCCCTCCCCCACGGTAGCTGAAAACGTGTTGCGGCCGCTCCCTGAGCAAAATCCTGGCTACGTATCTGATTGTTATACACATTATGCAAATTTGTGCTGCCGATGATGAGGAAATTTGTTCTGCGAACTTAGATAGTGAAACCACTATTCTGACACTGCCCCGCCCCCGCCCTCGCCCCGCCACAGTCGGCCAGGCTGTTGGCGTGCCATAAAGTCTGCTTCCCTGATGCCTACCCTGTTAGCTCAGGTTGTTTAAGCCACTGTGCCGGCAGTCTGTGGATGCGTACAACACTGGTCAAACTAGAAGCCAGCGGAAGTGGATCGCAAGGTGTGTTGTCTCTTGGACGACTATACGCTCCGTATGTTTGAAGAGGTTCGCGTTCTTTGCACTGCACTGGCCGTAAGCCAGCAAATCACCACTTTGCTATTTCCTGTGAAAAGCTGTGATTTGACCCGGTGACATATCGTCGTATCGAGTACCTACCTAGCCAGTGTAAACTGAAATTCGACCCCGTCCCTGCCCGTCTCGATCCTCGTGTTGAACAGTTGACCCGCTCTGTCTGGCCGGGCAGCCTGTTCCCACCTGACCGGCGGCCCGTGACGTCACGGGTCTGGCCATCTTACGTCACTCCGCCGTCGATCTCCCAGCGATCGCACCTCCCAGACCCGAGCAGGAGCAGCCTCAGCCGGGCGGGGCCGTCTCAAACCCAGCTGACCCCTCGCGCAGTATAAATACCCCGGGACGTGGACTATCTCCTCTATCGGCCGCCAACGGTCGAGATATCGGCCTGAGAGGGTCGGCCACCGAAGTCGCCTCGTCACACAAGTGATCTTGAAACGGAACGGAGATGTAGGCATTCGTTCTTTGATTCTGACGTTGGTGATGACCGTAGAGGTGTCCTGTAATGCGTTACATTTCCTCTGGCGGAAGTTCCGTTGCGTGTTGTGGTTTGTGATAGGATACCGGTGATGGCTGCTTCCACCAGTTACCTAACAGCGGTGCATCATTATACGTGACGGGCTTGTGGCTGTGGCACCAGTTACCTAACAGCGGTGTATCATTCTACGTGACGGACGGGCTGGTGGCTGTGGCAGCTATCACGATTCGCCACAGTTGCATTCTTTTTTTCCAAAAGCAAGTCCACTGCCATCTACAGCGGCTTACTCTGTGGCACCACCGCCACCCTGTCCCTCCGGTCTCTGGGGAGGGTAGGAGTCTGGTGCGGCGCGGCGCGGCGCGTCGGCTACCCATCGGCCGCTCCGCTCACCAGCCGGCCTTGTACCGATCCGGCCCGGCCGCAGCTCTCCTGAGCTCCTGCCGCAGCCCTCAGCCGGTGCTTCAGCCGCCGTCTGAACTCTGCTCCGGGATGACTCAGCCGGCACTCCGGCGCTCTACCTCCCTCCCTCCCTCCGGGGCGGCGCTCCCTCTGCCCTCCGCTGTTGCGGCGGCGCTGGCCGGCCGGCCGGGACGCTCGGCTGGCGCTCGATACGTCCGGCCTCCGCGTCAGCAGGCGCCACGTCTGCCGCCGCCAGCCGGCGCTGCGCCACGTTCGCCGCGCTTGCGACACGGTCGTGCTGGCGGGGAGTGGAGCCGCCCGCCGCTGGCAGGCGGCGGTGGCGGTGGGCGCGGTGGGCGCCTGCCCTGTTGGCCTCGCTGTCCGGCCGTCTGGCTGGCTGTGGGTCGCCGACCAACTGCGCCGTTCCCTGAAGCACCGCCCCCCTCCCCTCCCCCGCCAGACGCGGCGGGCAGGGCAGCGCGGAGCGGACGGCGGCGGCGACGTCGTGTTGCACCAGAGGTCTTAGGTTGGTCTTCGTTCTTCATTGTACGACCTTGGCGTTGCGTCAGCTATGTGATGGTTGGAACTGGGGAGTGGGGAAGAACAATCAATGGAAAATAAAATGCGAAATGAGTGACAATGGATTGAGTAGAGCAAAGAACAGCTATTACAGCGAAGATAGGTAAATAAATTAGGAGATCTAGGCGGCGGAACTGCTGCATGCAACGAAATCATCGAATGCAGGTGACATATCACTGCCTTTGCAATACAGCTGGCTGCTGGCATCGCTTCAGCAATAAATTAAGTATCTGTCGGCATTGATGCACGCTATGTCTGATTTGGAGAAGCATCGCTTTCTCCAGTTATTATCTACCATAGATAACTGCAGTAACTACAACTAGTAACTGCAGTTACTATAGTCATCTATGTCTCTACATAATTTTGTCTTTTACCGCCACATACCTACCCAGGCACGGATTTAGCGGGTGGGCGCTGGGGCGCGAACCCTCCCCCGAAGAACGATGAATTCAAAGAAAAACTGTGAAATATTAATAACAAAACATGCAACGTCCTTCATAATTGCTCAAATTGTGACCAAAGAGACCACACATTTAAGGGTAACGCCAAAAACGTCTGTACCTACACATTTTGACTAATCCTGAGCATCGCACCATGACGGCACTCCTTCCTGGGGAGAATTCTGGATCGGCGCGAATTTTGAATGCTGCCGTCTCAGTTTTGAGTGTTTGGACTGACGATGCACCTTCTGGAGAGGCTTAAAGTCACCCCTGCCGCTCCTCGCCACATCGCACCGGGTCTGGGAGATGCCCTTATTGCTCACCGCTACCTTCGCTGCGACCTGAAAATGCCCCTGTGGCTTACCGCTGCCTCCTGCCAGACCTGAGGGCTCCCCAGCCCCTCACCGCTGACTTCGCGTTGGCTGAGGGTGCCCCTGCTTCTCATTACTACTTCCACTCGGACCTGAAAGCGCCGCTGTTGTTCACCGTTGCCTTTGGCTGCCTGTGGGCGCAGCTGCCTCCCACTGCTACCTCCGGTCAGACCCGAAGGCGCCCCTGTATTTTGTCATTACCTCCACTGCGTCATGAACACTGCCTCCACTGCCTCTGCCTCGCACCGTCACCTCCTGCCAGCTACCCGAAGGCGCCCCTGCCACGTACCGCTACCTCTGACCAGGTCCGATTGAGCTCTGCTTCTTATAGATATCTTCGGACAGTCCTGAGAACACCTCTGCCGCTCCCCTCCACCTCCGGGCGACCCTGAGGGCACCTCTGCCAATGACCGCTTCCTCTGGCTGGGCTTGAGGGCGCCCTTACATCTTAACATTACCTCCACTCCCTATCACACGCCCACACGCCCCTGCCTGTCACCATTACCGCCTGCTAGGGCTGAGAGCGCCCCTGCGCCTCGCCTCCACTTCAGACCCAGCCTGAGGGCGCCTTTGCTTCATCTGCACCTCAGACCCAGTCTGAAGGCGCCCCTGCCTCACCTCCACCTCAGACCCAGCCTGAGGGCGCCCCTGCCTATCACCTCTGCCTCCGGCCGGACCTGAGGGCGCCTCTGCGCCTCAGCGTTGGTGGTCAAACCGGATCTGAAGCGAGAGACGACCTCCCATCCCAGTCGTTCTGAGCCGCCTGGTTCGTCCCCTCCCGGCTCGCAGCGAGAGGCTTCGGTGGCGCCGACAAAGAAAACGAGCGTGCAGCGATGCTGTGGGAATGACCCACGTGATTGGACATTCTTTCGATGGAATAAGAAGTGACTGCTGCAGACCTATCGCCGCAGACCTTGGCTTCACACGACCGGTCGGACTAAACGCTCTGGGATCTTGATCAGTGTATTTCCGGAAGCGTTGCCGGCCTTTGTCGCGGTGCAAAGCTCACGACCAGTCAGCAGACCGAGCGGCAGGGATTAGTCAGGTCAGCGGTCTGCTGACGGGACTCGGCAGGGAGGGCGCGACCCAGCGGCTCTACGGACCCGTCAGCTGGGCTGGTCAACATGGGCTGGGTCGGGAGCGGGGCTCGGCGGGCCGACCGTTACGGACCGAGCGGACCGACGGACCGACGGCCAGTCGTCGACCGTCGGACCTGTCGGCCCGTCGGTATCGAGCAGCGATCATCTGCTGTGCAGCGGCGCCCTGCTCAGCGTGGCGTGGCGCAGCGCGGCGCGGTGCGGTGCCTGGCGTCAGTCGGCGCCTTCCTCGGCTGTATGGCTCCGGCGCAGCGGCGGCGCCAGGCAGTGGCGGCGGGGGGCAGCTCCTGGCGAGTCCCCAGTCCCGCCGCCCCGCACCGTGACCAAACAGGTCCGCTGAACAGCGGCGGCCGCGTGTGCTGGGAATTGTGACTGACGGCTGGCTGCTGACTCGACTGCTGTTTCGGAAAGTCCGGGGGATGACGGGGTGAGAGTCTGGGTGGGAATCGGGCGCTGACGGAGCGCGATGGGACTGACTGGGTCTGGCGGCGGTCCGGCGGCTGGCGGTGACAGGCGGTGCCCGGCAGCCTGGCCGTCCGTCCGTCACCGATGCCCCGCCGCCCGGGCTGCTCGCCTGCTGTGGTGTGTCGCTGTCTGTGTGACGGTCGCCGCCGCGCCACCACAAATGCCGGCTCAGGCCGCTGATGCCATCCGCCCGCCAGCCAGCTCCTATCAGGGGCCACAGCCGGGTCTGGTCGAGCGACCTCTGGGACGGGGCTCTGCTTATGGTCAAACGGTGCAGGTCGGACCCGTTGATTACTTGGCGTCGCCTTCTCCCGGAAGGGATCGGGTCAGGCCAGGTACCCGGCCCTTTGTGCAGATCTATGCCGTCTCTGCCGCGGCCAAAAGGGACAGTGGGACGGGCCGGGGCACCTGCAGCCGGATACAGATCTCTGCCGTGCTCAAATGGGGTTACAGGACGGAGCATCGCGGCCGGGGAGGCCAGATCTTGTGCCACTGCAGCTGAACAGAACAGCAGAGACCACGGCTCGGCTCTGCAGGAGAGGCCGAGCACGGCTCTGCAGGAGAGGCCTAGCACGGCTCTGCCGCGGGGGACTGTACAGGACGACGGCTGGGCGTGGGAGTGGGCACGGCACGCCTCGGCCGGCGCCTGGCGTCAATCGAACGGCCGGCGGGCGCGGCACGCTTGGTACGCCAGCTGTGCACCGCTGATGAGGCAGCTGCACACAGCAGCACGGAACGGCGCGCCCTCCGATGGCCGCCGTGACAGAGGCAGGAGGTGCAACTTTCAGGTCTTCACTTTGCACTCCACTGTTGAGGCAGAGCGAAATTGCACTCTCGCTTCGTATTTCTGGTAGTCGTGTGAAAATAAGTGCTAGAAAGCGAAAGCCACGATGGTCCGGGAAATGTCTCAACTTCGAGATTCCATTATATACCTTTTCATGGGAGATTCCTGTGATGAAGTTCGTCATGGACGAGACGCTAGTGTCGGGTCTAGTCTATGACAAACTTTCTCTTATTTGGAAGAGCCCATGGCTTGGTTATACTGATCATGTAACTGACCAATTGAATTCGTTTTTTACGTTTATTTTCTTGAGTTCATTCGCCCCACATTCATTTTTACATTTAGGTCATTGGCGTACTGCCCGAGACGACATCGAATGGTCATTTCGAGATTTGTCCATAGGCAATCACAGATGAACGCGTGTCGCTATGGAACATATCTTTCTTAAGTTGCATACAAATATTGTTTTGCGGAATAGTTATATCGGTTCTCTTCAAATTCAAGGAGACCGGATTCCACAAAAAATGTGTAATTTTTACCTGTTCATTGTATCGCGCTGTGTGACGGCTGCAATCGGACTTCCAAAGCTCAGACATTGGCTCCGTTACATGGATGGAAGACGGGGGGGGGGGGACGATTCCACCTCAACTTCTTGAATTTTTAACATAACGTCTTCCGGGCGTTACGTATAAATAATCCACTTCAGAAGGCCGTTAATTGGAAGTGTTTTGGCTGAGTTTGGTCGCGTTGCTCTTGATTGTATTGCCTCTACAGCCAGTAATCCGGAAACACGTGGTTTTGACCTTTGACCTTGATCTTAAAAAAATAAGTATGCTTTAGAATCTTCTCATTGATAGCTTTCGATTGCCGCCTCGCGCGTCTCGCTACGGCTATTGGTTCGGTGGTTAGACAGGGGGGGGCAGAATCTGCCCCCCCTCCCCCCAGCGGGGCGTGTTCGGCAGAATACCCCAGCGGGGCGCGGGTTAAAGGGACATTGTCAACACAAATATAAAATTTGATATGTGATAGAGCCAGTTTCCCCTGTTAAAGGAAACGTCCCACCTTCATAATGGGAATTGAACTGAGATAGCAGTTTTAAAGCCCGTGTCGAAATACCACCTTAAGTACCCTCATTGTGGTTGTAAACACTTAAGGCAAATATGTCCATTTTTTAATCGGAAATCTCGGTCTTACAGGTCTTACAGTTCTTACAGATAATTATTCGTATGAAGATTTTCTGGTGATAAGTATATTGTATTGCTTTAGTGTGACGCTCTAGCAAGCAGACCATTTTTGGTTGGTTTCCCACATAGAATGCGTTTATATTTTGTAGCATCCGCGTCACTTTTGGTTTTAGCAGAGGAAAAAATACATAGATTTAGGATTGGCGAGTCTATGCACTATGCAGATAAATTTTGATAATTTCTAAAACATACTTTTTTGGCAAAGAACTACAAACTTCAGGAAAACTAGCACCATTTTATTGATTTTGAGATGTGATTACCCCGATTCAACCATCACATATTTAGTTACAATTTCTGCCGGAAGGTGGGACGTTTCCTTTAAACCAGTCCAGTCCGTTTCAAAAACTTCGCTTCAATCCGTCTACAATCTCCATCCAAATATTGTTGTTTTCAAATATTGTTTATATAAACGAGTTTTACTTTTCCTAACCTAACCGACTCTTGAAAGACTGGAATCGTGCCATCACTACACGACATTTGAAGGATAAATTTAATTAATATTCTGAAGTGCACCGGCAAAAGAATGTTATCATTGGGTTTTCCGTTCAAAGTTCTATTTTCATTTATTTTTAGTCAAACACAGTCCTCTCTCTATCTTTCGAACATATAAATCAACACGATTCGCAGATGCTATGGCTAAGTTGATGGCTATGGCTAAGTTACGCAATGCCCTTTTCTGTGTCTGGGAATTTCGCCCGACTTTGGTCCATCCTCTGCGGCGAATTTGAATATTCTGCTTTGCAACGCGAAGAAATGTAAACAAACCGCATAGCAGAACTTGCCGCCAGGAACGTATGATGTGTGCCAAATTCAATGTAATATTTACGGTGGCGGCCATCATGCCGAAATGGAGCGGATCATAATCACGCAGTTCTTGTAAGCAATGGAGGTGAGTAAACAGTTAGTTCCGAATATCTCGTGTTAGGTGATGTGGTTGTACTTTTGAGACTTACATCGGTGACACAAAATTCGTTACGTCAATTTTAACCGCTTTTTACATTACCGCCAAATGTGACAATGTCCCTTTTAACGGTTTTGTAAAATCCGCTGAACGCGATGAGCCACGGAGACGTCAAGCAATGAAACGTTATGAAATTGTTCCATATATCGACTGCAGGGGTAGGCAAGGGGTAGCATAGTTTATAGTTGCCCAATGTTCCCGAATACGCGACGTTGCGGATAGGCATACCCAAACCAATGCAATACAAAAGCACAATAGGTATACAGCGTAATGCCTCACTAGTGCCAAGCCATTGTCACTAAACTCGCATCGATTTCTCGGCGGCGCCATCCAACCTGCTGTTGATGTACCTAAGGATGTTGCCTAGCAGCCAACACTGAAGCATCGGGTGTTGCTTGGATGCTCGACGTTTGGATGCAGTGTCCATTGCTATATTACTGCTAGCGGAAACTGGAATGCCATCTCTGAAAGTTGTGTAGCGTACCACTGAATGATCCCATCGGTGGCTGTACCGCGTGAACCGACGCAAGACAAGCTTACCTTTGATTGGCTGAAAGTAACTTATGTTCAGGAGAAACATTTAGAGAGCGGCTGCGGGTTCGGAAGGAGCAGGTACTCTAAACGGGATCAACTTACTTTACATAGACGGATCTTGCCAAGTACGCCACGCAGATCGCTATACCAGTGCCCCTTGATGATGGTGATCTTCTCCTCATGTACCGGTAGTAAACCTGGTAGACTTACGTGGAATTTGTTTTTGCACACTACCACCGCCACGTCAACACTGAACGGGCTCCATGACACATGAACGGGTTTCATTCATTCGTTCATTTATTCATCCATTCATCTGTTCTTTTATTCCCTCATTCTTATATGCCCATAACCACCAGGCGCCCTAAGACCCTAAACCACCACATTCATTCATTCATTCATTCATTCATTAACTTGTGGTCGGCCCGTTCCGTGCAGCACTCGGAAGTCGGCTGCTTCCTGTATTTGCTCGGCACTCGGCGACAGCTCCAGCACAACTCCAACACGTGTCGCTGACGGAACCGACGAAACATCGGAAACACAAGGACTAGGGCTAGAAATTAACGTACGAAAAATGACTGAGCAGAGACTGAAGTTAGCAATGCCTACGAAATTAACACCAAAAGAGCATGGATTGTTAGACGATCTAGAAAACGGACCTCAAACCCAGGTATAAAATTGCGACTTGCAAAATAGCAGCAAGTATAAATTTATAAGAGATAATTTATTAATTCATTCTCTCACTCACTTGACGTCAATTCATTCGTTCAAGTAATTATCGTGTCACGTGGTCAGGTTCATGCCATTTGCTTGCTACGTGAGCGACCACATGTCTCTTGAACGGCTCTATGCCATGTGAACAGATTCCATGGCACGTGAACAGGATTGATGGGACGTGAATAGGACCCATGCTACGCCATGATCAGTGCCACATGAACAGACTCCACTCCATGTGAACAGACTCCACTCCACGTGAAGAGGCCCCACGCCACGTGAAGAGGCCCCACGCTACGTGAACAGGCCCCACGCCAAGTGAAAAAGGACGGCAGGTCATGGAAGCGACTCCAAAGCGTCTGAGTTCAAGCGGTGGTATTCAAAAGTTTCCTGAGCTGATAAGAAAGTCATTGCAACTTCATGCACTCCGGGTTTTAAATAAATCAGTTATTATGCACAAACTATAAAAATACGATGAGATTGTTGGAACTTGATGGGACTTGTGTGGATTCAGCCCTCCTCTCTCAGCAAATTATCTCGCCTTTCTGGGTCTTCTACTCCTTCTGGAGCGGAGGACTGGGAAACAGTGAGTGTCCGCTGCCGACGGCCACCACCGCGCCGGGGCCGGAAAGGTGCTCCTGGCCTCCCGGTGCCCGATCCCACCGGGAGATCACGTGACCGGGCCGGCCGGCCGGCGCGGTGCCATGGCGGCCGGTCACGTGACCGGGCCGGCCGGCTGGCAGCCAGACCGGAACGGAAGCCGTACCCCTACCTCCACTGGCCGGCTGGCTGATGACCGGGGCTGGGCTGAGCAGCCGGCTGCTGGGCCGGCTGGACGGTACCGGTTTACCCGGGACACCGCTGCACCGGTGCGACCGCCGGCCACCATCTGAACGGACACCGGGCATGGCTCAGCTATGTCGTCCCAGCAGCACCCGGAGACCAATCTGGTCCCCTCTTATAGCCATCCTCATCTGCCCCTTACTGAGCTTCTGTTCGGTATCAGCTTCCCGAACCATGGCTGGTTGTTCCCGGGTAGAGAGGTCAGTGGCGAGAGTTGCGGTAATACTAAACCGATGTGAGATGCTTATAGAATATGTCCTTAATGTTGAATGTTAATATTATCTTTCGCCTCTAAATTCTGCAGGCTTCCGGGGAGTGCCTGCGGGGACGGTAGGGGTCAGGACCTGCTAACAAGCTCCACTTATCGCGGGTTCTCACTCATTAAAAATGTAAGGATTACATTTATTTTAAACAAAGTTGCAATGGACCAGAATCACATGAGAAGAGGTGTATACCCATGGGACAGAGGCTTATACCAGGGGTGTAGCTTCTTCAAACAAGTTGAGGGGGCTGATGTGGGGAAAATCGCCCAAGGTACCATCCAAATCCTTAAGGATACAAATTTCTCTTCAGATTTGATTCACTTCCATGCCAAAGTTGGGGGGGGGGGCTCAAGCCCAAGTTGGGGAGGGGGGAGGGCCAAGCCCACCCAACTGAACACGAAACTACACCCCTGGCTTATTACCGTTGTGGTGCCTGGCTGAATCGGTCGCGTCTGATGGATCCGACCGCGGCGCCCTTCGAGACCCGAGCCCTGAGTGTGCGTCGGTGTGGACCGGCCGCCGCCCCCGGCTGACCCGGATCATGGCGGGGCACGTGCCCGCAACCCCCCCCCCCCCCCCCGCCGCCGTCGCCGCCGGTGGGCAGTGGGGCACGGTCAGGGGCGGGGGCGGGTGCGGGGCGGTCTCTCCGACGTCAGCTGATGCTGTGGGCGGCCCGCCGCCGCCCAGTCGACCACTCCCGGCCTTGGCCCGGCTCCCGTTCCCGTCTCTACCCTATCTCGAACTCAGTCATGGTGCGCTTGTCTCGGCACCGTCTCGACTGTCTCAGCGCTGCCGCGGGCTCGGCATTGTCTCGGCCAGCCCTCGCCCTGTCTCGGCATTGTCTCGGCCAGCTCTCGCCCTGTCTCGGCACGCACCCACCTTATATCTCCGGGGTGTGCTGTCTCGGGCCCAGATCATGCCCTGTCTCAGGCCCAGATCATGTCCTGTCTCGGGCTCAGGTCGTGTCCTGTCTCGGGCCCAGGTCGTGTCCTGTCTCTGGCCCAGGTCGTGTCCTGTCTCTGGCCCAGGTCGTGTCCTGTCTTGGGCCCAGGTCGTGTCCTGTCTTGGGCCCAGGTTGTGTCCTGTCTCGGGCCCAGGTCGTGTCCTGTCTCGGGCCCAGATCGTGTCCTGTCTCAGGCCCAGATCGTGTCTTGTCTCGGGCCCAGATCGTGTCCTGTCTTGGGCCCAGGTTGCGTCCTGTCTCGGGCCCAGATCATGTCCTGTCTCGGGCCCAGGTCGTGTCCTGTCTCGGGCCCAGATCATGTCCTGTCTCCGGCCCAGGTCGTGTCCTGTCTTGGCCGTGTCGTGGGCCTAGCTTCCGGCCCATATCTAGCGCGCTGAGTTTCTTCTGCCGCCCATAGAGACGGTGCCGGGCTCCTACCATTAACATTATATTGTATTTTGTGATAGAGGGGCAAACTAGCATACGGGGGCCCCATTAGCGTCAGGGGACCCTCTCTAGGCACGGGCGCTATATAGAGCCCATGGCTCATAGGACTGAGGGCCCCATCTAATTGGACAAGAGCTGTCTTAAAGTAACTGGCAGAGGACTCCCTCGGGACGACCGAAGACAGACCAAGATCGCCTCGGGCTATTCAAGGACACATCCAGTGCCCTCGGTCAATCTTTATTGACCAAAGAAGAATAGATGGACATTTCCTGAGGTTCCCTAAGAAATTTTGGGTGGGTCAAAATCATATGTTTTTTTCGAATTTCTTGACTGGAGGGACAGTTTCTCCGCTGTTCCCCCTCCCGTTCCCCGGGATCCCACTTCAACGCCTTCAGAGAGTTTTTGAACGGCATTTCTATCCACCGGCCGCAGTTCGCGATCGCAGCGCAATGGCCTGCATGTTAACAGGATTTTCGGCGGCGTGGGTTGCAGTCCGAAAGCCCGCTGCAGAGGGGGATGAAACCAGCAGCGCCGCAGTGACCGATAAACACCGCCAACTGGCGCTGGTGTTGTTTGTCCGCTGATGTCAGCTGTCCTCCGCTGCGGGTGACGGGCGGGTCGAGCGGACTGTATCGCCGTCCGACTGTCACATGTCCCTGTCGTTAGCCTGCTCGCGAGGAGGGTCCCCTGGTGCTCTCATTGTACCTTCAGCGCAATGAGGCTACCAAGCGCCCCCCCCCCCCCCCTGCTGCCCGCTACCCCGCTGCGGATTCCTATGCCGGGGAGGAGGCGAGCTGACGCCCACTGTCCCCTGCTGCGGACATCTCAAGGGACGGACCATCTCCCACGCCGCTGCTCGGGCTGCTTACACCCGTTGCGGCGTCTGAAGAGGCAGGCCGCCCCCGCTCTTGCACACTGCTGCTCGCTGCGGGCGCCTGCCTGTGCCGGCCTGAGTAGGCGGGCCGGTCTGCCTGAGGAGGCGGGCCGGTATGCCTGAGGAGGCGGGCTGGTCTGCCTGAGGAGGCGGGCTGGTCTGAGTAGGTGGGTCATAGTCTGCAGCTGCCTGCTGTGCCAGTCTAGGTAGCCTGGCCGGTCTGCCTGAGGAGGCGTGCCGGTGTGCAGCTGCCTGCCTGTGCCGGCCTGGGGAGGCGGTGAGCGACACGGCACAGCTGCTGCTCGCTGTTCAGACAGCTCACTGATCGGCCTGCTGTTGCCGCCGTCGTCTCGGCCGGCGGTGAAGGTCATCAGAGCGGCACGGCCCGGCGTGGCAGCCACCTGCCCACTGCCTGCCGGCCTGCCTGGCGGTCCGCCCGCGTACAGCTGGTGGATCACTGCACACTGCGCAGGCACACTGCACAGAACAGGGCGGCAGCCAGGTCAGAATTCACTACGGACAGGGACTGATTGTGGCATCGCTGTCGGCTGAACGTAGGGCGTGATATGCAGCAAATTCAAGGATCAGACTATCAGATTGCTACTAGAAGAACATTCTCTTTCCTGTTGTTTTCTGAATTTGAAGGCAGGGTGTAAATGATTGAGATTTTCAGGCATTTGGGTTGATAGTAGATCCAGTTTTGGGAAGGATGGTCGGTCTGCTGCCGCCAGATCCCTCCGTCCCCATCGGCGGGGAGTTTGAAGCGACGCGCTGCCGCTCGGCGCTGACACGTCGACTGGATGGGCAGGGACGTCGGCAGGGCCGATTTAACCACCAGTCACCGCCGCCGCCGCCGCCGCCGGGCCGAGAGCCAGCCCGGTCGTCACCGCTAAGCCGCCTCCGCTGAGCGAGGCGAGCAGCGCCGACCGCCGAGCCAGCCGAGCCAGCCGAGCCAGCGGA